>PVIR01001634.1:31336-118492 GCA_004026965.1 Petromus typicus | reverse complement strand
CTGCAGCTCTCTCTCCACACTGCACATAGCATCACTCTGGTGCCTTGAGACTTGTGGTTCTTAGTAGCCTCTTCCCAGAGGTGAGGTTCCCAAGTGGACACTGCGCAGTGGATGGTAGCAGGATAGCCCATGGACACCAAAGTCCCAGGTGTGTGGGGAGCAATGGGAGATGCCTGCTTTGGGGGTGCTTGGACCACTCTTTTCCCTCGGATCTTGTTGGTTGCTACCACTGCCTGCTTCTGCAATTTCTCTAGTGCCTTGGTCTGGGCTCCCTGTCCTGCAGAGGATAATGCATAAACCAGAAGCCTATCCTGGGAGTCCTGCTACCTGTGACTAACCCCTCCTTCAGGGCATAGATCCAACCCCAGCATGGCTTCTTTGAGGACTCTCTGGTGTAACTGGTGGTGCAATCCAAATGCAGCCCAGGTTTTCTTTCAAGCCTTCTGATACTGGACACAGTCTGATGAGTTTGTCCTTCAGGTTGTCCTTCTGTAGCTGTAGCTGAGTACCTGTGCTCCTGGTGCATGTCCTAGAAGTTCCCTTCACACACTTTTGCCTGTAAGCAGCCAGGATGTACCCCCATCTCGCAGTTCTTTACCCAACTTATAAATGATCATTGTGAACTGTAGTTTCTGTACCATGTGATAGAAGAGAGGAATTCATTCCACCTTTCTAGTTGTATTTTGGTTCCTGCTATCCACCTTTTCTGTTGCTGTCCACTCATCCCTCCTATTTTTTAGTGATCATTTTCTACACACTCCTTATGAAATAATGTCTATATAAAAGTAGGAGTGTGGAGTTTGTGCTTTATGTCTAGCTCGACGGAAGGTCTTAGATTTTTTTTCACTTTCCTGGATTGAGTACATGACCCTTGGCAGTCAGAGAAATGACCCCACTTTTCGTATCCGAATACATCATGGCTACTTTTTTTGTTGCTTAGACAAAACACCTGACACTCTGGGTTGAAGGAAGAAAGATTTATTACAGCTGTCAATTTGTAGAGAGGTATCTTCTGATTCAATATTAATTTTAGGATTATGTTTTCTAGGTCTGTGAGGAACAAAATAGTATTTCAATTAGGATTGCATTAAGTCTACATATTTGTTTTGTTAATGAGGTTCTTTTGATCCTCTTGGTCCTGCCTACCCAGGAGAAAGGGATACCTTCCCATTTTTTGATGTCTTCTTTAAGGTCTCATTTAGTAGTTCTCAGAATTGTAACTAACAATTATAGAGATCTTTCATGTCTTTGGTTAGGTTAATTCTTGAGTATTTAATTTTAAGAGGCTCTTGTGAATGATACTGTTTTCCTATTTTCTTAGTCAGTGAGTTTGATATTGCTGTACTAGAATGCTATTGACTTTGGTGTGATTTCATGACTTTTAAGATTAGGAGTGCTTTGATGGAATTTATGGGATCATCTGTGTAAAGGATCAACCACCTGATAATGGTTGTAGTTTGACTTCTTTTTTTCCTATATGTAATGCTTTTAGTTTTTTCCCCTGTTGTCTGGGTGATGTTCTGAATATTGCATTAAGCAAATGTGATAATGGACATTCTAGTCTTATTTCTGATTTTAAAGGAAAATCACTGTTTCATTTGTTGAAAATGCCACTGAGGGTAGATTTATCCTAAATGGCCTGTATCAGCTTGAGATAAGCACCTTTATATCTATATTCTCCAGGGAGTTACCATGACTGGATATTGAGTTTTGCGTATCTAAAAAGATCATTGTTCCTCTCTTCTTTCAAAAATACTTTTACTGCTACTAGAAATGAATAGAGGAAAATATTTTAGTATTTTAGGTATTGTTTTGTTTTGTTCTTGTTTGCATTATTACTGATAGGAAGATTCATGCTCATCACTTTTTCAATCACATTATCTCTGCATTTTATTCCTTGTAATATGTATTTTATACAGTTTTTCAGCATTTTCAGTGTGACAGGATGAAGCTTTGGGTGTTTTTGTTTGGGAGGTTCTTTGTTGTTTTGTATGGATTTCATTCCGATTCTTGGCTGATATATTTTAAAAGACTTGGAAAAGTTTTATTCACTCTTTCTTCTAGTGTACCCTTCATTTTTATTTCTTCTAATGGCTCTATAGATGTGTCAGGAAGTTTAATGACTTCTATGAATTTATTTCTTTTCTCCAGAGTTTTGACTCTTTTTACTTGGGCTTTGACACTTGCTGATCTGTCTGAAATTTTTCAGTTTTTATCTTATTTCCAGTTATTCACTGACCAAACCTCGTGAAAATTCATTCTGCACTATTACACAACCACTTTCCTCCTGACAATAAACTTCTTTTAAACTTTCGTTTATCTCTAGACAGGGGAAAATTCTTAATCTTCTCATGCATTATATTTGAATGAACATTTATTATATTAATGATAGTAGTTTTGAATTACTGGCTTCTAATTTCCATGCCAGAGGCATCTGTCGATCTACCTAAAAGATCATAGTTTCTTTTCACTATACATCAGATACGGACTCAACTCTGGTTCTTGTCAACTTCACTTACATTTTTGGGTTGCAATCAACTCAGCCCACAGCCTTGTTTTGTGTTTCCACTGTTCCAACTGTCATGTCTATTAAAATCCATATTCAAATCTGATTCACAGCTTGAAATCTGAAACTAGGAATCTGGAAATTATGGCACGCATCAAATTAACAGCCAGTAATCCGTGTTAACCAAGTGTGCTGCAAGAACAGACAGGAGGAGAGTGTGTGGTCACACTTCTTAGTAAGAGCAGCTGCAGAGTCACTGGGAACTCTTGGGAGGAACCAGGAATCTCTCAGAGCAGAGGAGTCTGTCATGAGTTTGAACTAATCTGCAAAGGATTTGGACTGTTTCAAAGTTAGGATCAAAAAGAGAGAGCATGGCAATGTCTACTTGATGACAGTTTTCTGATCTCTCACATAGATGTATCAAGGGAACTTTCAGGAAAGTTTGAGTGCAGCTGTCCTCAGAGGACTGTGACCTAGGAAAGAGGAGGATGAGATCCAGACACAGGGGAGGTGTTGCACAGGGGACTCTAGTTCTGTCCTCCCCAGCGGGATCTTGACAGCCTTGTTCAGGAGTTAAAATGTCACGTCTGCAGAGAGCCGAGCTAATGACCTGCTTTTCTTAAGGCCATGAGGTATTTTCTCTGGAGCAACTGATCCCTGCGTGTCCTGCTGGGTAAGTGCCACGCTGTCCATAGATGCAGCGGCGAGCAAGGTCCTGGGTTAGCTGCAAAGAGGATAGTGGGCTTTGTGCTGAGAGTTACGGAGATGCAAAGTTTTGTGTCATCGCTCTTCACTTTTAGTCACTCCAATAACTAGTATATGTATCCATAGGAAATACTAAATTAACTTCAGGCTAGTGTTTATTTCTCTGAACGAAATGTCTTTAATTTACTTGCTGTATCACTTATTAAGCAGGATTTGTCATTTTAGTCTGAAGTTTCTATATTTATATTAACAACCCTTGTGAAAGATGAACTTTTGGAATGGTTTTTATTATACAGACTCACTTTCTCTTCCCTCGTCTATATACATGATATAAAATTTTTCAGATAAATGATTTTTGTATTTGGGGTTACTTAAACTTTTGTTTAATTTGCAATAAGATTCTTTGTTCAAAGCATCAGCTCTTAACAAAATGTAATAGGTCACAGATAGGTACATATCACAACTTTTCTCTGGTATGAGAAAATAAAGATGTAAATAAGTTCTAGAATTGTATGTTACATATTGTGAAATAGAAAATGTTCAAAGTAAAATAGGGTGAAGGGGAAAAGTAATGAGATTATAACAAAAAAGAAAGGAAACAAATTTTATATATATAGGGGGGTGGTAGGGTGGGTAGGGCTATGGGAAAAAATGAGAATTAAGTTGTGTCTTATACTGGTACAAATCCTCATTATGGAGTGCAATCATGATGTGTATATGTAATGTACCAATAAAGATTTCAATAAATTAAAAAAATGTAAACATGAATCCTTGCAAAATCTGTGTGAGCATTGGGTTAGGGCTGATTTCACATGAATGGTGTCAGCACTTGAGCAAGTTCTCTACTTGTTAAAAAATTTTATACTGAATAATAATGAGAGTCGTACTATAATTACACAAAAAGTAGAGCAAAATGATTCTCATGGATTTTTACTATGTTTCTAGAAAAAGTTTTAGAAAATAATCCATCAGAGCTTGTTGAGAGGAAAAGAATATATTTCACAATTCTTTTCTATATCTTCCCTCATTTTTAAATTTATTTGCTCTGTCTTCATTTCCAGTTAATATGCCAGAAGTCCACTCAGTAGGGGAAATATTTAGAGCCAGATTTGTTCCTCTGTTCTGGATTTTTTGTTTTATGTTAGATGTGCTCCTTATGCTTCTTTAGGTATTTGCATCAACAAGTAAGTTGACTGTATGTATATATAAAATATATATATTTTTTCTTGATAATATATTCAAAGACATAAAGGCAAATAGATCTGAAAACTCTTCTTGAAGAATATAGTAATTTCACTCTCTCTATGTGAGGCTGACTAGGAAGCCTTATCCAAGGTCATGTGTATTTGTGCAGGATGACAGCTTCATACTGGTGACAGTGTCTCTGAGGTTTTAATGCATTTTTTCCCACTTCAGAGTAGTAATTACATTATGTTAATATCTCTGAAAATAGATGTAAACACATCAATGCTGCAAATATCAATGGAAAATCATCAACCAGATTTGAATATCTTTTAAATTGGTAATGTGTATGGCACTGTACAGAGTACACATCTGCCACCCATGTATCACACAGTCCTTGGATCTTTTTATTCTTTCTCCTGCAGCTGTGCAGTTCACAAAAACTGTGTCCCAGTCTAGCTGGCTTATAATGATTTCAACTTCATTGCTCTGTCTACTCTTTTACCCTTTTTGTCTTTATAGGTTTTTTTTTTGTTTGAGACAGGGTCTCACTTTGTAGTTCAGGCTGGCCCTGAGCTCAGCCTCAAACTCACATCACAGCAATCCTCCTGCCTCTGCCTCCTGAGTGCTGGGATTACAGGTGTGAGCCATCACATCCTGCATCTTTATAGTTTTCCAACTTTAATTCTGCTGAAAGTTGTAGGTGTGGACCTGTATTCCCACAAAGTTAACCCACTTCTCAGTTCATGAAGAATTTCAGCTCACAGTCTCTATTTTTCTTTGTTTACTATAAATTATACACAAGAGCAATATTAACACAATAGTGAGTGTGATCTATAAGGTACGTGACTAGCAGCATTGCCACTCAAGAAAGGTGTGTTCGAAGGGTGTCTTCTAGATCATCCTGTGGATGAAGGAGCTTCAGTCCTTCCTCCATTCCCTTAAACTGTGCTGATCCTGGCAGGTATGAGCTGGACGAAGTGTGGCTAGGAGAGGACACACTGCTGAGCCATTTCTATTAGCCTGTTTCTGTGCATCACATTGTCCAGAAATGATTTTCTAATAAAATGGTAGTATGGAAACAGCTATGACTTTTCTCTATAACACCTACAGACAAATATAAGACAAAGATATCTGGAGAGTGTTTTGTTAGTACACTTGTGCATGATCCACAAAATTTGAAGATACCATGATGGTTGACCTTATTGCCTGTCATCTTTGTGATGCTCCACTGCAGCTAAGATGGTAGCACTTCTGTCTATTAATGCTCTTCTGCACTAAGGGAGCTCTACCGGTTTCAGGTAAGGACCCAGGAGTCCCCTGACATCCTTAATGTTGAGGAAACTTTGCACTCTGAGCACATCTCCACCGTAATCCTTCAGGCTTCAAGGACTACTCTTTTCTAAGCATTAAACAGTGTAGAAAATAATGTATTCCTGTCTCTTTAGTTTATGGGTGATTCAAACGTGCTATTTGGCCAATTTTACAAGGCTATTTGCCAGAATAATTTTTTAGAAATAGAGTTAAATTAAATCTTGAGCTTAACAGAAATGACTTAAGAAGACAAGTTTTCTATTCGTATTTAATTGTCCATGTAATGGTTTAAAATATTATGCTTAATTGTTGTTATGTGTTAATTTAATGTGTTTACTTTAAAATATTATGAGAATATATTTGGTAACTTACATGAGATAGATGTACGGGAAGTGGATGTCTGTCACCTATCAGTAGAGAAAACATCAAGACCACCACTGAGGACTGTACTTAGTGGCAGTGCATGATCCACAAGAGGTGGAGACATTAGGGAATCAGATGAGTATTTTTTAATGATCTACCTGAGTGTGACAGGAGCAATTCTTAATTTAGTGATTTTGTGAGTGAGAAGATTGTGTTACTTTGCTTTATCAATACTTTGGGAAAGAGATTAGAAACACTTAATTCTTACTACGACATTTCTACTTTAAAAATCAAATTTCCATAGGATTTAGACCAAGTTCTCATCTGCATTTGAATTTTTAAATATAGTCATTCATTCCTGGTGCCTAAATATCTTAAATGCCTCTCAGTCTCTTAAAAAGCACACATTCTAAATATTTATGAAAGTATAGTCTTAATCTATGATCTGAGATGATAAATATGTATCTCTGTCCATGGTACTATTTTAGAACCCTCACATTATAGTTTTATTCAGATTTAATCTAAAGTAAAGTGCTGAATCACACATGGAATAACCTAGAAGTTGGCTATCACCATATCCCATAGTACAAAATTTACATTTGAGCCCATAACCCTCAGGTACTTTTTATTTTTTTGCCTGAGGAAGGTATCAAAGTTTGGACTCATGGTAACACACTGTAAGGTGGAAATGATTGACACTCATTTCATTAACCAAAGAAATAATCCCCAGCATTATGTAAAATGTTCAACATTTGCATTCCTCCTGCCTAGGGATTTGTGGTCCTAATAAAATTTAATAACTCCAACCTGATGATTTGGACTAAGTTTTTCTGGCATCAGTTTCTAACATATGTAAGATGTGTACTCTTGGAAAATCTCTTTTAGTCTCCAGAATCTCTTCTAATTTTTTATGTCTTATAAACTGATATTAGGAGTCTATTATTTTGCTATTAACTCCCACTTTCTCTTTTAGGCTGGAACAATGATGGAATATTTTATAAACTGTCTTTGTTCTCTGATGTTTCATGTATTTAAAAAAACTACACCATAATGACAATAATAATGAGCATTTCATTCCCATGACTTTTCTAGTCTTGCATTTGATGTCAGATCATAGGGATAAATTGGAATTCCTTGTCTGCTTAGAAAATTCAAACCTACTGAACAAAATGCAAACCTGTTGAGTGATATTTGTTCTCTGTGCATATTTTGTCTTAAAATAAGACAATAAAGATGTAACTGAAATAGCATAGTTGTGAATGACTATCCCACAAACAATTAAGGCTCAGGAGGATCTTGTTTTCAGAGGAACACAGTTCTCCTCTACCAATTTTAACAAAAAATACAGTTTTTTCTTTGTAACCAGCACTTTATTTAATGAAGACAAATAAAACATTGTACCTGATTTTAAAGCTAAAAACTGAGAAGAAATTCCTAACTTCATGATTTGTGAGTTTTCTCAGAGGTGCCATGGGAACCCCACAGTGATGCTAACTCAGCATCCACTAGGTCTGGCTTGGGCAGGGGAGGGAAGAGGAGTGAATCCAAGAGGGTGTGAGGCAGAGCTGAGTTCTGAGAGGAAAGGATGTGTGGATGTCTTGATGAAGGCCCAGTGTCGGCTGAGATTGAAGACAGTGGCAACACATGTGGTCATGTATTTTTCTTGCTTTTCTCCTCAGATATTTATTTTACATTCCTATCTCATGAAGATGAATAAGAAGAGAAAATTTTCTAGTTATACTGGCCTAAGAAACACAGTTTTCTTTGAAGTCATCATTGGGATCACAGCCAACACTGCCCTGCTTCTGTTGCATGTCCTCACATTTCTCCTCAATCAGAAGCCCAAGGCCCTGGACCTGATTGTTGGTCAGCTGGCCCTAATCCATGTGGTGCTGCTGGTAACCATGGGCTTCATCGCTATAGACACCTTGGGGTCTGAAGCCTTGGGGAATGACCTCACATGTAAATCAGTTATCTATGTAAACAGGCTGATGAGGGCCCTCTCCATCTGCACCACCTGCCTGCTGAGTGTCCTCCAGGCCATCATCCTCAGCCCCAGAAACTCTTGCTTGGCAAAATTCAAACATAAAGCCTCACATCACTGTTTATGTTGTCTTATCATTTTGTGGGTCTTCAATATGCTCCTGAATGGTCGCTTCTTAGTCTCCATTGGTGCCACCCCCAATGTGACCTCACACAGTCTCATGTATGTCACTCAATCCTGCTCTCAGTGGCCCGTTAGTTACTTGTTCAGGTACATATTTTTCTCATTGGTGAACAGTCAGGATATCTGTTTTATAGTGCTAATGGGTCTTTCCAGTGGATACATGGTGACTCTGCTGTGCAGGCACAAGAGGCAGTTTCGGCATCTTCACAGCACCAGGATTTCTCCAAAATCATCCCCAGAAGAAAGAGCCACTCAGACCATTCTGGTGCTCATGGGTTTCTTTATGTTTATGTACTTTTTGGACTGTGTAACCTTCTCATTCTCTGGAATATTGTGGAATAGTGAACCAATTAACTATTGTGTCCGGATGCTTGTGGGCAATGGCTATGCCACAATCTGCCCTTTTGTGTTAATGAGCACTGAGAAACGAATTATCAGGTGGATAGCATCCCAATGGGGGAAGACAATAAATCTTCACTGATGAGTGATTTCCTTTCAGATAAGCATGTACTTTGAGTTTGTATTGGGTCTTACATATATTAATGTTTACATGTATACATTATGTATATGGGTTGCAAGTACATAATAGATGGTTTGGTATTAAGTTTTTGAAGAAACAGAAGCTTCTATTTCTATTCTTACTCACAAAGACTCAATGTCTTAGCAGGTGCCTAACTCTAAAGATCACAGTGTGTATCACTGATTTTGTAGAAACAGACCAGAGTCAAAAAATGGAGTTGGAAGACATTACAGAGAAAACACACAAAGAAAATGGGAAGGACACTTTTGATATTTTCAATGTATATGCTTTCATGTATGTTTTAAATTTTATGTTAGGAATATGTCAGAAAATCTATTAAAATTAATGCTAGAGGGCTTTCAACATGGCTGAATGGAGGAGGAGTCACATTAGAGCTACTCAGAGAAAACCAAGTACAAACACATAATTAGAAGAAAAGGAGGGAAATAAATTCTGATGCCATAATTGGTCTGAAGTAAGGGAGTTATAGATCAAAGAAAACATAGGCACAGGTCTTCATAAAACAGCTGTCCGCCCACAGGGCTTTAAGGGGCACTTGCTACTCATGCATTCATTTGTCATCTGGAGCAGGAATCACTGTTCTGCTCTGCTTCCAAAAAATTGCAAAAGTGTGGCAAATGCAACCTACACAGTGTAGATCTGGGATATAAAGCCTTTCACTCCTTTTGTCTTCTTGCAAACAGAATGCTGCAGCCTGACAACAAATTCTACCAGCATCCATGAGGGGAGTGAGCAGGAAGCCGCTTCCTCCCGAATGACCACCCATTTTTTGATTTCGGCTTTTTTGTCATGTGCCATAGTGACTATGAAACCTCTAGGACCAAGAAGGTTAGGGACTGCAATAGATAGTAAGCAGAGTCTTCTATGCTGACTTGCAGCCCAAGACTAGGACGCAGACTATGGAGAAAGGATCCAACCATCCTTGGGTTGCCCATGGGGCAGCAAATGAGAAGACAGGATTCTTGCCCTGAAACAAGTGGTGAGAAAGGAGCCAAGGAAGTGAAATAGAGGAGATGGCACAAGGCCTGAGAGGGACCAAGCATGCACAGGGCAGGGAGCAGTGTTGAGCTGTCTCTAACTGAGGGTACTGCAGTAACTGGAAGAATCACACAGAGACAAATACAGAGGGGACATGGAAGGCATGGACATCCGGAAAGCTGCTGGCAGAAGTCTGGCCCTGGACCCCACATCCAAAGGCCAGACAAGTCCCACACTCAGCATTAATCTTACTGCAGACTTCCAGCACAGATTTGAGCTCTGACTATAACACTAACACAGAACTGTGGGCACCAGAGGAAGCTTCTTTCACTTTGATTATTTGAATTTTTCCTTTATTCTTTCTCTCTTGTCCTTTTCTCCTGTTTCCCAAAGTTCTGATGATCTTTGTTTGTCCTTCAACCTTGCTTCTACTATAGTCTTCTTCATTGATCTCTCTGTTTGGCCCTTAGCCCTCTTAGAATATATCTCTACAAGGTAAAATTATTCTTCTAAGGGGAAATTTAATGCATACAAATTCCTGATTTATGTTGGATTTTGTTATGTAACTATAGATCTCGCAACTATGGGTAAAGTTACCAAGTTAATAGATACTGTAGTTTGACAGTTTTGGGGCTGTGATTGATGCTGTTGTTATTGCTAATTGCACCACTTTAATCAGATCCCACACTTGTTGCAATCAATTGTTCTCCTTTGTATGACATTATGGTGATTATCTGGAGTTACAGCCATCACCATTGTCCAGGACCAAACAACTGAGTGGCAAGCCAAATAGAAACTTCTTACTTCCAATAAACTGAGAAGGTACAATATTATAGCAGACACAAAGACCAGAAGCAGGTACACTGGAACACATCTTTGAACAACAGAGATTTCTTAGGGATGCCTCAATAGTAGTTATAAAGCTATCTACTATAAAAAATTTACAAACATTAAAGCAGAAAACAAATTAAAAATTAAAAATAGAAAATGGCAAGATGCAGAAGCAAAATGCAGCCTACCCAGGAAAAGTCCAGGACAATGAAATAGAGGAAACTAGAAGCCATGCACCTGAATTTTCTGAAGTGCTAACAGCAGAATTAGGAAAAAACAGATTCATGAGGATATAGAGATAATCAGGTCAGAAATCATTTTTCTGAGAAAGGAGTAGAAAAAAATGAAAGACTTGTTCAGTGAAGATAGGGTAGACAGAGATTTTTTTTAATGGAAGAGCTTAGGAAAATAGTATAATCTATGAATGTCAATATAGGAGAGAAATGGAACCAATGAAACAGATTCACACAGATGTCCAGGAGATTAAAATATTCATTGTGTAACTGTCTGAACTAAGGTGAGAATAGAATATCAGTTCTAGAAGACAGGGTTGCAATTAGTGACCAGAAATAGAAAAATGTCTTAAATAGCAAGAGACCAAAAAAATCAGTCTAACAGCTGCAAGACGATGCAATGTAGAATATTAGATTCAAGGAAAAGCAGAGGACAGCATAGATGACAGAAAAAATAATCTTGTTCACAGAAGTAATGGCAGAAAACCTTCCCAACATGGAAAAGGAATTTGACATATAAATAAGAGAGGAATATAATACAAACCATGTAATAATCAAGATTCTAGGAACTCACCAAAAAACTCGAATATTAAAAGCTATTAGAGAAAAAAAATAAATCATGTATAAATTAAAGCCCATAAAAATCACACCAGATTCCCCACCCTAAGTCTTGAGGCAAGGAAAGCTTGAAGTTAAGTGTTTCAAGTCCTGGAAAAAACAAGCTCTGACCAAGACTGATGTATTCTGCAAAATTATCTTTCAAAAATCAATGGAGAAATATAGTAGTTTCATGATATATAACAACTGAAGAAGTTCCTGACCAATAAACTAGCTGTGTAAAATGCTATAAAAGATACTTTAGAAAAAGATAATGAAGAACACAGTTCCAAGAATATTTACAGAAAGAAGTGAACGGGCAGGGAAAGCAATTGAGCAGAGGGAAAAGGCAGGAAACTAACAGGAAAAGAAGATGACAATGATAAGCTGAATCATAGCAGTTATAGACATCAATGTAAATGGTTTCAATTCATCAGTGAAATAAAATAGAATGGCAGAATAGATCACGAGATAAAATCCAACAATTTACTACACATAAGAAACACATTTAACCAAAAAAGAAACTTAGGATAAAATATGAAAAGATGGAAGACAACACTTCAAGGAAAGAACCCTGAAAAAATAGTGGGGGACAAAGTGAGCTGAAAGCCAAGATTGATCAGGAGAGACAACAAAGGCCACCACACACTTGTAAAGGGACAACTCCTTTACAAAATATACCAATCATAAATACAGATACACCAAAATGGTGTACACAAGTATATGAAACATACTTTAATAGACATGAAAAAAATCACTTAAGCACAAATACAAATGCAGTGGAGAATATCAGTAGCCCACTGTCACAAATAGATGGGTTGGATAAAGACAATTAACAAAGAAAAATCAGAACTGAACCAAACCTCTGAACAAATAGTCTTAGTGGGTGTCTGTAGAGTGCTCCACCCCACATCTGAATATGTATTCTTTTCAACTGCACAGGGAACATTCTCCAAAGTAGACCATGTGCTAGTGCATAGATATGCTTAACTTTTTGCAAATGAATCAAAATTATCCTATGTCTAGCATCAAAACACAGTGCAATGAAACTGAAAATCAATGGAAAAATAAACCACAAAAACTGCGGAAACATATGGAAATTAAATGACACCCCCTTGAACAGTCAATGAGTCACAGGTGAAATTGAAGAAGAAATGATACAGTTTCTAAAATTAAAAGATGATATGATACAACATATCAGAACTTATGGGAGGCAATGAAAGCAGTCATACAAGGAAAATTTATAGTGGTGAACTCTCACATCAGGAAAACAAAGTGATCTCAAATGACCTAAGTTTGAACCTCAAAGTTTTATAAAAAGAAGAACAAGTCAAACACAAAAATGTGGAAATATAAAAGTCAGTGCAGAAATTAATGCAATTAAGATGAAGAATACAATATAAAGAATCAATGAATCAAAGAATTAGTTCTTTATAAAGATTCAATAAAATTGTTAAACCATCAGGAAACCTTATTAGAAAAAAAAAGAAAAGACTTAAATTCATGCAACTAGGGATGAAAAGAATGAAACCACAACAGATTTTGGAGAAATCTAGATCATCAGTACTTATTTGAAAACCTTTATTCTAATGAAATGAACAAATTCCTAGATGCATATGAATTACCAAAGCTGAATCAAGAAAGACATAAAATGCCAAATAACTCAATATCAGTAAATGAAATTGAAGATGTAATTAAAAACCTATGCACAAAGAAAATCCCAATTCCTGATGGATTCACTGCTGACTTCTACAAAAAATTAGAAGATTTAATGCTCTATTTCTCAAACCCTCATTGAAATTGAAGGAGCAGCAATACTTCCAGAGTCATTCATGTAAGTATTACCCTGATACCAAAGCCAGAGAAAGATCCAACCAAATAACAGAACTATAGGCTGATCTTCCTAATGAAAACCATTGCAAAAATCCTTAAGACCTAGCAAACAGAACACAGAAAATCATAAAGTATATTATACACCAGGACCAAATAGAACTCACCCCAGGGATGCAAGGGTGGTTCAACATATGCAAATTGATAAATGTAATGCATCTTATTAACAGGCTCAGGACGAAAAGAACAAGATCATCTCAATAAACACAGAAAAAGTCCAACACCAATTCATGGAAAAAGTGTTACAGAAAACTGGAATAGATTTCACTCTCCCCCAAAAAGTTACAATTGTCAAATTCACTAAGATTTCAGGATTTATAATGAGCATACAAAAATCAGTTGCTGTTTATGGTCAAATAATGAAAGTACTGGAAAAAAAAAGTTATGGAAGCAGTTCCATTCACCATGAATTTAGAAAAACCGTTGGAATGAACATAATCACAGAAGCGAATGATTTCTAAAATGAAAACTACAATCACTCATGAAAGAAACCAAAGAACAAACATACACAGAGAAAGAGCTCTGGTCTGTGACGTAGATGAATTAATAGTTAAATTAGCCACATCACTCATAGTAATATTCACATTCAATAAATTTCCTATCAAACTACCCATGGCAATTTTGAAATAAATAGAAAAACAGTTCTAAAATTTGTATTAAATTACAAAAGACCCCTAAAGCAAGGCAATTCTCTGCAAAATAAAAAATTCTGAATGCATTAAAATACTTGATTTTTTTACTCAAGTGGATGTACTTTCAGGACATCCTCATAAGTGAAATAAATAGGTCACAGATGTGTAAATATCATATATTTTCTCTGGTATGAGAAAATAAATATGTAAATGAGAATATATAGTCATTATTGTGAAATAGAAAATGTTTAAAAGGAAATAGGGTCTAGGGGCAAGTAAAGAGGGGAAAAATAATGTGATGGTAATTAAATAAGGAAACAAAGCTTATGTATATAGGGGGTGGGGGTTTTAAGGTGGGTAGGGGCATGGAAAAAATGAAAATTAAGTTGTGTCATAAATTGGTACAAATCCTCAATGTTGAATGTGATCATGATGTGTATATATAATGTACCAATAAAGATTTGGATTTATAAAAAGCTAACTATTTTCAGCTATGTCTTATTTTGGGGAGAGAGATTATCTGTACTCATGCCTCAGCCTGAACACTGGGTCCCCTGAAATTTCCTCCAGCAGATCAGTTTGCCAGTTTAAACAGCCTCACACAAATATTAGAACTTGCTACCCTAGCACCCAAGAATCTTTATTATTGGGCTGCCTTCACAAAAAAGAAGCAGATTAGAAAAATCCAGAAAGCACCGCACACTGCTTCTGTGTGTATGTGTGTGTGTGTGTGTGTGTGTGTGTGTGTGTGTGTGTCTTACTGTCTCTATCTCGCTCTCTCTGCCTCTGTCTCTGTCTCTTTCTCTCTCTCTCGCTCTCTCTCTTTCTCTCTCTCGATGTCTGTTTCTGTCTCTTTCTGTCTCTGTCTCTCTCTCTTTCTCTCTCTTGCTGTCTCTCTCTCTTTCTCTCTCTTACTGTCTCTCTCTGTCTCTCTTTCTCTCTCTGTCTCTGTCTGTGTGTGTGTGCATGCGCGCTCGCGTGCTGGGTGTGCAGAAGGGTGAGAGCCTGTGGTTGCAACTGAACCGAGGTTGAGAAAAGGCTGCTATGCTCTGTCCTTCTTCCCTGGGCCTGGTTCACCTTTCTCCTCCACCTGTCAGTTTCTGGTGCATCGTCAAGGCCCCCAAGTCCTGCCTCACCAGGAAAGCTGGGCTCCATCACCATGATTTCCATTCTGGGCCCCAGCCTTGTCCTCACTCCTCCACGGACCCAGCCACACTTTCAGGTGTGAGTCTGAGTCCCTCTGTGAAGAGGGCACATTTTACGGCGTTTCCTCCCAAGCTGATCTTGGCAGAGCCCTTCCTAAATGCTTTTATGTGTTTATTTGAAGTTGTTGAATTTTCCTGGAGCTAGTAATCTATAGGTCATTTAAAACTTGGGGGACTTGGGGCTCCTGCAATATGAAAGCTATCTGATTTATTGTAAGATACAGAAGCGATTGTGCATAACTATTTCATCAATCCGTGGATTCATCGTAGAAATTGTTTGTTTTTTTTTTTTTTTTAGAACCGGGCTCACCCGGCATCTCTGTCCTCATCTGCTTCCCCTGCTTAGATCTCAGAAAGAAACTGTCTTCTGAGCAGGCGTGGGTTCCCTCTTCAGCCCAACCAAACCTTCCTGGGCAGGTGCACAGCTGGGAGGATTATTGGCACCACCTGCTGAAAATGGAAAGAAAGTAAGATAGTTTAAATCCGTGCTGAAATATCACTGATGGGCACTCAGCCTACTATCCATGACATGCTGCAAGTGAGATCTCTCAAGGGACTGTGACGAGACATGTGGCTTGTTGGGGGCGGGTACATCAAACATCTGAAAACATTTCTCATCAGCCAAAGGTCCATGACAAAGATAAATGCTTCTTTAGCATTTTTCAAGTGCCCTTTCCCCATTTCAAAGCCTCCCTCTTTGTGAAGTAAATGGTTCATCTCTCCAGAAAACCGCGAACAAGTGGAGAACATAGACCCTGACTGGAGTGTGTGGAGGTATTTCCCACACAGAGACAGCACACGTTTCACAACAGCCATTTGCTGAACTCTCATACAAACTCTTATATGCAGCCACTATGATGAGATACCTACAGATTGAAAAGGAAATTATAAATAGAACAGTGAAAATTGTGGTAGGAGGCAAACTTAGTATGTTGATTGACTGTTAGAGATAGTGTCCCAGAAAGTGACAGTATGAATTTTCAATATGTTCTTGCTCTGTTCCAAAGCCAAGACTTATGTGGGAAGTAGCTGGTCTCTCATACAGAGATGCCCAAAGAATGAGACTGTCTCATCTAAGCAGTGTAGATATGGTACTTCTCTGAAATGGTGTTTAACAGCTTCTAGAAAGTGCAGTGTCTTGTCAGCAAATGGTCATTCTATGAACAGGCTACTGCTCCTAACACATGGACCCGAGCCAAATGTGCTCTGTGGAGCTGAGTGTGCCCACAGGGTGAGGGTTCCAGCAGGCTGCACTTCACAGTGCTCTCTCTCTATGCCTATACCAGTCCCTTACATGGGAAGCAAACGGTCTATTACACAAACAGGCTGAAAAGGGTTATGAGATCTTGCATCAAAATCATGCCATCTGCCAGGCATGATGGTGCACATCTGTAATTCCAGCAGAAGGGAGGCTGAGGAAGAAGGATTGCTATGGGTTCAAGGTTAAATTGAGATGTACAATGAGTTCAAGGCCACCCTGCAAACACCAGAGAAACCCTGGCTCAAGAACCCAACCAATAAATAGTGATGTTCAGGAATGTGAACACCTTACACGCTGAATGCAGAGGCACTTTCCTGATTTCACAGATGGTGTTCAGAAATTTCTAAGAAGCTTTCATCAGCAGATGAGACACTACACAGATAGAAAAGGAGAGCATGAGTCCAGTGAAAACTACAGGCACTGGACAAATTTAACAGCATGAACAGCATGTGCAGAGACACAGTCTATGTTCTGATTGCATGTATTTCTCAAAGTCTCTTTAGCAATTTTTAAGAATCTCTCTTTCTGCTCAAGCAATGGGCCTCTATGCAGAAGAGGGAAAACAAGGATCTCACCCCACAAGCCATTACACACTTAGTATACTGAATGAAATGTGCAAAAACATATCCCATGCCATGGTGTTTTGCATCTGACAATTGCTCTTTCTATACCCTGAATGCCGTCCCACATTGACAGTGAATGGCCCACTATACAGAGGATTGAAAAAGGGAAACATTTCCTCAGGAGAAAAACCAAAGTCATGTGACAAACCTAATACCTTTAATGTAGTGTGCAGAGAATCCCCCATTATAAGATTACATGTATTTCTCAAGCACTTTTTAGTGATTTCTTAAAAATTCATATTTTGCTAAAGGCACCCATCATACTGATAACCTGAAAGAAAAAGTGTGGTACAAAGCACATCAGTGACCTGAGGCAAACAGTATGTCAAGTGCAATGTTAGGATCCATGTCCCAGGCTGTGAGAATCTGCATTACACGAATATCCTTTCAGCTTTCCAAAGCCACTGTCTTCTATGTACAGTAAATAGCATGTTGCGCAGACATGCTGAAAAGGATAAAGTGGCTCCCACAGGAAAATCATGCACGCTTTGCTAATTTACCCCCATGAATGGAGTGTGCAGAGACATTTCCATCCTGAGATAGCATGCACTTCACAAATGCTCCTTAGCAAGGAACCTCTTTTATATTCAGCAGAAGGCACCAATGTGCCAATCTACTGGAAGGGAATTATGACTCAGCACTTGACACAAGGCAAATATTACATGCTGAGTGGGAGTATACAGACTCATGTCCAAGACTGTGGTGGTCTGCATTATGCACATGCTCTTTGTGCTTTCCCCAGGCCTTATATTGATAATAAGTGGTAAATTATGCAGATATGCTTAAAAGGAGGGTCATAGCATCAAAATGTACACATGGGGCCGGGGATTTTGCTCAGTGGTTCTGGCATCTGTCTTGCAAGCGCAAGGACCTGGGTTCGATCCCCGGTAACCACATACTATACTGGGCGTGGAGACACACACCAGCTGCAACCAGCACCACATACCACAGTGCTGGGTGTGGTGGCTCATGCCTGTAATCCCAGCACTCGGGAGGCAGAGACAGGAGGATTGCTGTGATGTGAGTTTGAGGCTGAGCTCAGGACCAGCCTGAACTACAAAGCGAAACCCTGTCTCAAAAAAAAAAAAAAAAAATATATATATATATATACACACACACACACACATGGCAAACACAACACCTTACATGAAGTGTGCATAGACATTTCCTATGTAAGATACAATGCCCTTCTCAAATGCTGCTAAGTAATTGCTGAGGACATGCTTTCTGGTCAAACATGGATCATTATATAGATAGGTTGAAAAGGTATATGTTATTTCACTAATGAACCAATGACGTGGGGCAAACTTCGTCAAACAACCTGGGTAGTCATATCGCCAAGTTGTATTAGTCTCCATTCCTCAACTGCTTTTTCCTGATGATAAAGCCATTGTCTTATATTGACAGCTAATGGCCCATTACATAGACTGGGAGAAAAGGTGAATGTGACTCCACAATAAAACTGTGGACCTCTACTAAGTCGAACAATTTAAATGAGCATGCAACAACTGCTTGGATACTTGTTAATCTCCTTTGAAAGGAGGCTTCTGATTGTATTATCCATGTAAACTATCTTATTTTAATTGGAAAGCTGATCAAATATAAAATTACCTGATAATATTAGAATGACTTTGTATTCCAGTTGGCAGGCTACTAGCTGCTCCTTTTCTTCCTTTTGGCATCTAGAAAGAATAAAGGGCTGTGCAGGAACCATGAGACTCATGTTTCTAAACAATGAATAGTCTCATGATATATAGGAACTCAATGTGCTCTTCAAAACACTATATTCTCTACAAGAACTACCCATTATCTCCCAAATTAAAGCACGGTTTTTCCTTTCAAACTAATAACTTACTGAAGTTCTTTCATGGATTTGTTTGATCACAAAATGTGATAAAGCTTTAGTTTTATTGTTGTTGTTGAATCTAAGTTCCTTCTTCATGAAATCAAAACAACTGTAGTATTTTGGTTTAAGTAGAAGTTTGTAAATATAAAAAAAATTTAAAACATAAGCTAAAAATACAAGATTGCTGTTTTGACAATTATATCATCATTCCTCCAAACTCTATTTAATAAATTTTTTGTTTCTAAGAGATATTAAATTATCCTGAATAGGACAGGAATCATGTTATCCTACACATGTTAGACACTCACCTCTGGCTCATAAGTAAAAAGGATTTCAGGACTGTTTGGATTCATGAGCAGAGAATTGGGAGAAGTCTAGACAAGTTTACATTCAGAGTTACCAGGAAGAACTTACAGATTCTGTAAGACAAAAGATCAGGAGAAAAGGGGTGCAGCAGTACTGGGACTGAGATTGGACCAGGCCAGTGCTAAGCAGCTCTGCCCCACCTGAACACTGTGTAAGAATCTGCATCTACACAGTAAGTGCTGGGGTTGTGCTAGGACTTACACAGAGACCTAAAGGTCAATGGTATCAAGAAGACAATCCAGGAAGAAATTATTTCTTAGGAGTTCTAAATATTAGCAAGAAAGATACTTGCAACAAGCAGTTTAAGAACATTAATGCAGAAATTAAACCAAAAATACTAACAAAAGAAGAAAAAGTCAAAATGAGAAGAAACTCAAATAAGACCCAAACCCAGAATTCTCAACCTCCAAAGGGAAAATTAGGGGCCAAAGAAATGGCACACACTAAAACACAGTTACCTGGGTTCCCTGATCTGGCAACAAAAGAGAATCAGAGAAAAGGAAATTGGAAATTAACTCAAGAATAAAAGCATAGATGATGATCAGGTGAATGACACAGATTATAAAAAAAAGAGGACCTCAGGAACATGATGGAATTTCAGCCTAGAAAAAAATGTAATCCAGTAAATAAATTCAAATGTAAATTCAAGAGACTGAAAATTCCATTGACAGTAGTAGAACTAGTGAGTCCGAAGACAAAATTTCAGTAGAATGCATAACTACAGTTGATGACCAGGAAAGGAAAGATTTCTTAAAAATAGTAAGGGAACATGAAAAATCAATCCAACAGCTGCTGGATGATGCAAAGTAGAACAACCTAAGACTAATCAGAGTCAATGAAGAAACAGGAGAGAGTGCAAATGACATAAAAAAAATTTGTTCACAGATGTAATGGTAGAAAACTTGCCAAGTAAGAGAAAAGAATTTGACTTACAGATAAGTGAGGCATACAGGACTCCAACTAACCATTATTAAAAAAAATTCACAACTAGGCATATAATGAACACAATAGCAGAGTCTCAACAAGAGAATGAATTATTCAAAGAAGTTAGCTAAAAGAAACAGATCACATTGAATACAAAGACCATCAAATGACAGCAAAGTCTTCAACACAGGACCTCAAGTCAAGAAAAGCCTGGAGTGAAGTATTTCAAGCTCTAAACCCCACCCCCAAACTTTTAACCTAGATTGACATGTCCACCAAAACTATCCTTCAAATTTGATGAGGAAATAAGATATTTCCATAACAAAGAACGCTTGAGAAATTTCATGAATACTAAATCTACACTGCAAAAATTCTAAACAATATCTTAGAAAAAGACAGTGATTCTCACAACTCCATGGGGCCTAACAGAATGAAGCCACTAGGCAAGATAAGAAATTAAATAGCATGAGGGGAAATAATACTAAAAGAGCCAACTACAGAAAAATATCATGACAAGTACAGTTCGACACAGATCAGTTATAACCAGCAACGTTAATGGCCTTATTTACCAATTAAAAGAAATAGACTGGCAGAATGCATCAAGAAGAAAGATATGCTGTATTTAAGGAACACACTTAATTGAAAAAGAAATCCATAGCATGAAAGTAAAAAGATGAAAAACAATTCCTCATGCTGTAGGAAAACAAACAAACAAACAAAAAACCACCACCAACAACAAAAAACCAGGACTGGCTATCTTACTTACAGACAAAATTGACTTCAAACCAAAACTAATGAAGAGGAACAAATAAGATTAGTACATTATCATACAAGAAACAATCCAAGACGAAAGATGACAATCACAAATATATATGCACCAAATATTAGTACACCTAACTACATAAAACAAGTATAAATGGACATGAAAAACCAGATAAGCATTAATACAATAATAGTGGAGGACCTCAGTACCCCAAATATCACAAATAGACAGATCAACTGGACAAAAAAAATCAATAATGAAATACTTGAACTGAACCAAACTTTTGGACAAATGGACTTAACAGATGTCTACAGAGTACTGTATCCCACAAAATCAACAAAAAACGTTCTTCTGAGCTGCACCAGAGTCATTCTCCAAAACAGACCACATGTTACTTCATAGAACTTGTTTAAGGCAATGCAAAATAATTGAAATTATCTCCTCTATATAATCAGACCAAAGTGCCTTGAAATTGGAGATCAATAGCAAAAGAAATTCCGAGAATTTTATAAACACATAGAAGTTGAATAATAATCTTCTGAATAACCTATGGGTCACAGATAAATTAAAGAAATAATTAGATAGTTTCTACAATTAAACGATCATACCAGTACAATATGCAAGAATTTATGGGACACAGTGAAAACAATGTTATGAGGAAAATCCATAGTAATGAATGCCCACTCTAGGAAAAGAGAGTGAGTTCAAATAAACAACCTGTTCTTGAACCTCAAGCTTCTAGAAAAAGAAGATCAGGAGAAGCCCAAAGATCATATAAGGGAGAAAGTTATTAGGATCAGAGGAGAAATAAGTGCAGTGGAAACTAAGTAAACAATTTAAAAAATCAATTAATTGATGATTTGGTTATTTGAAAGAATAAATAAAATTGATGTACTCTTAGCAAATCTTATCAAAAAAGGAAGGAAAAGGTCCAAATGCATGCAATTATACGTGAAAAGGGTGAAACCACAATAGGTCCATCAGAAATCCAGAGGCTAGTCAACATCTACTTCAAAAATATGTACTCCAATAAGACAGAAAACAGAAGAAACGGACAGATTCTTAGATAGACACATATGAACTCCCAAAGTTGAACAAAGAAGATATAAAGATGCTAAACACCTAAGATAAATCAATAGAATTAAAAATGTAATTAAAAACCTACTGACAAAGAAGTCCTGGTCTTGAAGGCTTCACTGCTGAATTCTATAAGGCATTTAAAGAAGAGCTAGTGAAACTACTTTTCAAACTCTTTAATGAAATTGAAAGGGTTGAAAGACTCCCAAATTTATTCCTTGAAGCAACTATTACCTTGATTCCAAAAGCAGAGAAAGACCCAACCATGAAAGACAACTACAGACCAATCCCTCTAGTGAGTATAGATGCAGGAATCCTCAGTAAGATACTGACAAACTGAATACGGAGGATCATGAAGAAGATCAAGCTGGATTCATCCTGAGGATGCAAGGGTGGTTCAAAGTATGAAAATCAATTAATACAATACACTATATTAATTGACTCAGTGACAAAAACCTATATGATCATCTCAGGAGATACAGAAAAATGTTCCACAAAATCGCTCACCTATTCATAATTAAAACCATGCAGAAAATTGGAATACATGATGTTTATCTCAACCTGATAAAAGCTATTTATGAAAAACCAACAGCCAGAATCATAATGCATAGTGAAAAACAGAAACCTTTCATGCTAAAATCAGGAACAAGACAAAGATGTCCACTATCACCACTCCTGTTCAAAATAGTGCTGGAAATATTTGCCACCGTAATTATACAATAAAGAGAATAAGAAGTGAAGTCTCAAGGATTTGAAGTATTTGAAGTCTCATTTTTTTCTTAAAATTCTGTGGGGAACTAAATATGGGTCACTGTTTTCTGATGGCATGATACTCTGTATAGAAAATCTTAAAAACTCAGCCAAAATACTGCTTGACTTAATCACCGGGTTCAGTACGGTAGCTGAGTACAAGGTCAATACCCCAAAGTCAACAGCATTCCTATCCTCAAATGATAGACTCATGGAGAGACAAATAGAGAAAACAATTCTTTTCACAATAGCGTCCCCAAAATGAAATATCTCAGAATCAATCTAACAAAGGAATTAAAATAGCTCTTGTCTGAAAAAAGAGATTGAAGAGGATATAAGAAAGTCAGAAAGTCAGAAGACATCCCTTGCTCCTGGGTAGGAAGAAACAATATTGTCAAAATGGCCATACTACCAAAACTACTCTGTAGACTTTTTTTATTTGAATCTTTACTGGTACATTACATATACACATTATGATCACACTCAACATTGAGAATTTTTGCCAATGTATGATGTGACTTAATTCCCATTTTTTCCCATTCCCCTACCCAACCTACAACCCCTGGACCCCTACGTATATAAGCTTTGTTTCCTTTTTTACCATTACATTTTTCTTTCCCCTTATTACATTTTTCTTTCCCCTTATTACTTACCCCTACCTCCCATTTCCCTTTAAATATTTTCTGTTTCAAAATATCTATCATATATTCTAGAACTCATTTACATCTTCATTTTATTATACCAGAGAAAAGATATGATATTTATACATCTGTGACCTATTTATTTCTCTTATGAGTATATCCTCAAGGCACATCCATTTGAGTATATATAACTCAAACTTATCATTCTTTATGACAGATTAATACTCCATTTTATAGAAAAATCACATCTTTATCTAGTCTAGAGTTGCTGGGTATTTGGAATGTCTCCAAGATTTAGCTCTCCCAATCCTAATCTAAGCCTAATCACAATTCTAATCTCTTCCTTTTCTATCTCTCTGCCATTCAAGTCCCTGGTAATGTTTTTAGTTTCAAAAGATGATGCTTGAATGTTGTAAACATATTTGTGGTTAGTTCTGAGTCTTGGTATATGATCACAGGTCTGGCTAATGAGGTTGGAGGTGTCAGAGTAGCAACAGTCAGTTTGCCATTTCTTGTGTTGTATTTGTTACTGTTAATGCTCAGTGCTTTTCAACCAAGGTGATCTGATTGTTCTTAAGTGTCTTCCTTGGTGTGCCAGAACAAGCGCTGTGTAGCAGCCACTGAAGACCCAAGAAGGACAACCCTGGAAATACTCATATCCTAAAAGTGCCAAATATTAGGAAGAAAGAGACTTGCAAAATACATTGCCACAAAGCAGGACAGGTATAAAGCCTAAAATAGCAGGGACAAAGATTCAGAAATGAGAAAAAATTCAAAATCCCAGATTCCAAGGTCATCACCACAGGGGAATTCAGGCAAAAGGGAAATGGAGAAAACTAAAGCTCAGTCATCTTCCACTGTAATAACTTAACGTTGAATAAAATAAACAATTGGCTGAGGGTCTATCTCAATAGTAGAACATTTTTCAAGGTCCCAGATTCAATCCTCAGAGCTATACATTTTTTTGGGAAGCTATTATAGTTTGTGTGTGTGAGACACACACTGGAACTCGAACCCAGGATTTTCACATTGGGCTACACCACCAGCCTTCTTATTTCTCAAGTTTGAAAACAAATCTTGCAAAATCACAAAGTTGCCCAGGTTGGGCTCAAATTTCTGGTCTTTGACTGCTGGGGTCACAGATGTGCACCATGCCAGACCCTGCTTGTTTGTTTGTTTTTCATTATGAGGATGAAACCCAAAGCCCCAAGCTTCATTTCCAAGTTTCTGCTGAAAATAAATCAGGACTCAGTAGATGGCGCTGCTACACTGTCTTTTATGTCATTTCACAACTTGCTATCAGAATGAGGACGAGAACTCAGCCCTATTAACCTAGTCCAGGCAGATACAACTAGGATTTGAAGTCTCATTTTTTTTCTTAAAATTCTGTGGGGAGCTAAATACGAGTATTTTATCTTTAATATATCTTGTCTGAGAATCTGAAGATGTCCCTCTAACATATTCACTCCAGCTTTTGCCATTTAGATCGGCAGGTTATTCCTGCCACGATCCTCCATTATTCTTTTGGTACCTAAGAGAAGAAAGTGCAGAGTCACTGTGTTACTCTTAACATGGAACTTTTACACACAGCAAACTCCCTTTAAAATAACCACGATGCGCTAAGAAATAAACTCTATTTGGTGAGTGACCGTGGGCAAGCTGATGGGATACACTGTGTCTCTTGTGCTTCGCAGGCCCTCTGTGGGGCCGGCTGGTGGGCACCACTTTGTCCGTTCTATTCTTTATTTTGTCTTGTTATTATCATTTCAGGATTATAAAATAATATGGAAAATAACCAACATACAAACATCTCCCTCAAGACAAAAGAAGACACAGGAAGTGGGGCCATTGGACATCCCGAGTGTTCACTCCACTTGGTTCAACTGGGAGAGGAGTTTTTCATTTGTGTTCTTCTTATCTTTCACACTGATTGTTTTTCTTTTTATGATGTTTCCCCCCCTGCTCCTGGTTATGTTTTGGAAAATTACTCATGCTGGTAATTACCCAGTTTGACCATGACCCAGTTTGTTCATTCTCCATTTGCACCACACTGTGTTGCCTTGGTGTCCCTGAGGCTGTTTCACGAAGTACCCAGGGGCCAGACACCAAAATCTGCAGCCACTCAAGCCCCTCCTCTTAAGCAGTCGAGTGCATGCGCGTAACCCACGCACGCTTACACTTTAAGTCACCTCTAGGTTGCTTATAATGCCTCGTACAAAACAAAGGCTACGTAAATAGTTGTTATTATGCATTGCTTAGGAAATAAAAATGAGAAGCAAAAGTCTGAACATGTTCAATATAGACTCATTTTTTAAAAAAAGTACCTTTTCCATCCAGGGTTGGTTGAATACAGACACAGTTAGGCTCCACTGAATAAGTGTTCTAAGCTTTGCTTAAGTAAACTCTTCAGTTAATGTGTATTTCTCTTGCCCCTAAGTGTCCCCTGTGACATAGAACACACAACCTTGTTTATGTGTGGGACGCCCCTACAAACTTATATAATGTATGTTAACACAACATAAGAAATACAGTTATTGCCACCAGCTGGTTTATTCATTAATTATGGAGTATAGTCTTTCTTCTTTCTTAAAAGAGTTAATGATTTAAAAAAATATCAGTCAGTAGGCTGGGATTTCAAAAAGCCAGTTAGAGGGTAGCAATGGCAGGCTCCCCATCGGTACACATGTGCTCTACCCTCCCTCGAGGTGCCAGACAGCTCTTTCAAGTCCAGTAGTGGTAGCAATTTCTTCGCCTACCTGCTGTAGACGTGAGTTAAATGAATCGTCCTCATGCTTCAGATTAAAACTGTAGCTTTTAAGATCCATCCAACTAGGTAAGAGCTGAGCTTCTGCAAAGAGGAATGGGTTTGTGGGAGTGAGCGTGTGCTCTTTAGTAACGTAGGCACGTATTCAGAGAAACCGAGGCAAGAGGAAGTTGTGTTTTTTTTTTTCTTTTTTTGAGACAGGGTCTCGCTTTGTGGTTCAGGCTGGCTCTGAGCTCAGCCTCCAACTCACATCACAGCAATCCTCCTGCCTCTGCCTCCCGAGTGCTGGGATTACAGGCGTGAGCCACCACACCCGGCACTGTGGTATGTCGTACTGGTTGCTGCTGGGCGTGAGTCTCCAAGCCCAGTATTGTATATGGTTACCATGGAATCGAACCCAGGTCCTTGAGCTTGTAAAAGGCGCCGGAACCACTGAGCTAACTCCCCGGTCCCAGCTAGGGGAAGTTTTTAAAGGCCCACAGGGCCGAGGATTACATGAAATATTTTGAAACTGTGTTTCCTGGCCACAGAGATCAAGACAAGGGAGGTGACAGTGCAGCAGAAATGACAGTTGTTGACCAGATGTCCACTGGGCAGCGGTATGTTTTGCTGTGGTTACTGCTGTCTTTATGCACGCTTTCCTTCTAGCAATCTCTGTGACAGTTCCTGTTATCCAGCAGTGTGCCTGAATCTCCTCCATAGTAGCCTCTAAACTATTTAATTTTGGCTAGGGATTGACAAAAGTGACTATATTCTGATTCTGACAACTTTTACAGTTTCTGTTGCTAAGTTTTAGCAATTATTAATTCATACTGATTTTTTTTTTTTTTTTTTTTTTTAGTACCAGGAATAGAACTCATGGCCTGCGCTTGCCAGGCAGGTGCCATAACCACTGAGCTAAACCCCTGGCCCTTGAGCTGATCTTGAATTCTATCTTCTTATTCCCCTGCCTCCTCTTCTCCATCTTCTGATTACTTGAAGAGAATCTGATCACTGCAGAATATTTCTGTCAAGAAGAAGGACTCTTTCCTTTAACTATAACCATAATATCATCATTGCACTTAGAAAAGCCATTTCTTAACAACATAAAACTCCCCACTAGGATTCAGTTTTTTAAAATAGCATTGTAACATTGTTTGGATTGGTTTGATGCACGATCCAAAATAGGATCCATACATGGCCAATTGCTAATATGTCAGTTCATTAAATATCTTTTAATCTGTGGGTTCCCTTCCCCATGTTTCTCTTTTCCTGTTGGTTTTGATTTGTTGAAAACCTTGGGTGCTTGTCCTATAGAGTGTCTCTCAGTCTGGACTGTACTGCTTATGTCCCACATTGATATACTCCTGTGTCTTTGTATGTTCTCAAAACAGATGTCAGATCCTGGTGGCTTGGAAAGTGAAGACTCTGGAGCATCCTCTCAGGACCGTGTTTAGTGAGGGACTTGGCAGGACCAAGCCCAAGCTATAGAGGAAGAGGCACTGTTCCCAGTTTGGCATGTACATGTACATGTACGTGTACTGTGTGATGTTTTTACTTTTCTCTACCTACATTTGATGATAATTTTAGGCAGAAGTCTTCAGATTGAAACATTTCTGAGCCCAAACCAACTTGCTGTGTGCTTTGGACCTGACAGGTTGCTGCCCTCTCTCAACTGTAATTTAATTTGACTTTTCATTCCATCCAGTGGATTCAGGAGTGGAGTCTGGGAAACTAAAAATAATTCTCTTTTATTGTTCTATTTAATCAATAAAAAGATAAAGGTTTCCTTCCATATTTCTAGACCATTTGGCTAAGTTAGGACGAGGCAGAACAAATAAAGTTTGATTGTTCCAAAATGATATCCAGAGAAAACAAAGCAACAGGACCTTTTCTTATACATGTTTTGATCTATAAAATTTGGTCTTGGTGAACAGTTTGTTGCACAAAAACAAAACAAAGCAAAACAAATACCCTAAGGTCTTTAATGGTGTTGAAATTGAATTTCTTGTTTGTCTCTCTTTCTCTTTAAATTCCAAATGAAGAATTGACAATTGGTACAACAAACTGAATAACTGTAAAGAGGAAGAGGGTAGCTTTCTGGTTTCATCTGATACAAGGATAATTATTCCAGAATGGAATCTGATATTTCTATCCTTGGTCTAAGACTTAAGTGATTTCAAATTGTGGCTGAAACATAAATGGAACAGGGAATTCTCTACCATGTCCCTAAGCCTGGGGTTGATGTTTAAGGAACAGCAGTGACCATAAACTACAGACTTCCTCCCAGAGCCAGGTATGGTTGTATAGGGCAGTGTGTATTTGTGTTAGTGCCCTTCTTACTCTTTGACCACATACAGCAAATTTTCCATATGCAAATATATTTTTTTCTGGGAAGCATTACATTTTGGGGGGAGCTAATGTCATTGTTTATCACTCTTTATAAAAAATAATTTTTATTTCTTCTTATTGTTTAAATTCAGTTCCACAAAATGTCCTTATAAGACCAGCTCTCCAATAAATAATTAGATAATGTATTGATTAAAATAACTTGCTTTCACTCTGAGTGCAGGTCTGAATACAGGAAGCATGGAGATGTTTAACCAACTTTCTTCCTGACTGAATGTTGAGTTTTCTAAACTTACACTGATCTATTGAAGAGCATCATCTGCAGCAATTGTGAACCATTCTTGAACATGGGGTTATTTGGGCTACCTCAGATACAAAGGGATACGAGGCTGTCTCAAAAGAAGGTGAGTGATCCATGTTCCATGCATCTGTACAGAGGTAAAGAGCCAATGCTACGGTATGTTTAGTGCCATAGACCTCAGATACAAAAGGATATGAGGCTGTCTCAAAAGAAATGTTTGGTCAGATATGGTGGTTTGTGCCTATAGTCTCAGCACTCAGGAGGCTGGAGTAGGAAGATTGCCGAGTTTAAGGCCAGTTGGGCTACATAGTAAAGGCATAGCTAGCCTGAGCTAGTAAGACCTGGTTGTCAAAACATCAATTACTTTTTTTTTTTTTTTGTAGCACCTTTGAGATAAACAGCCCTGTCAGTAGAATCATCTTTTAGAAAGAGATGAACAATACTCTCCCACAAGCCCTATAGCACTACTTCTTCCACCTACAACACTACATCCCCTAAGAATGACTCCCTCTTAACAGCATCGCACAGATGAAAGGATGCCTTTGTCTCATGGAAGGTCAGCCTGCTCCCTTGGCCTTCCCTTAACCCTCCTTCATCTGCTCGATCTGACCTGTTCTTAGAACACCCTCACAAGTGTCCTGTCTTTTACTCTTCCATGGCACTGCCAGGGAGATATTTACTTATTAATCCATTTATTTTTGCTTTTGTTGGTGCTTGTTTGTGGTACACAGTGATTACATGCATCATAAGGAGTTGGTACATTACATTACGATGCATTCATCATAATTCTCTTTCCCTTCCCCTCCTCTCCTTCCATCTCTTGGCCCCCTTCCCTTTTGCAGGGTCTACCTCCTTGTTTCCTATGATGGGTTCCTGAGACAGGAGAATCATACTTTGTCACTAGTCTAGACATCTTAGTGAGACCCTGTCTCACAATAAAAAAGGGCTGAGGTTTAGCTCAGTGGTAGAGTGCTTGCCTGCTCTGCATGCACAAGGGCCTGGGTTCATATACTCAGTACCCTCTGCCCCCCCACACACGTAATTTTATTTCTCTTTTTTACTTGGGAGAACAGACACTTGACCAAAAGAAATCCCAACTTCAATTGGGATTATTCAGTGAAAAGACTAAGCTATGTTTTCAAAATAGCCAGCAAAATTGTCTTGTTTTAATTTTTTCATTTTATTTGGCTTTTTCCTCAAAATTCTCCACAAATTGTGAAATAACTCGTTTAAAAAAATTGGTCTCCAGCCTTTATAGTTTAAAAGACTGTCCCAATGAGAGTTTTATAGTGGATGTCTAAAATGTGACGACGCAGCCACTCATATTTATACATTTCTCAAGTCTGAGTAAACGCAGCTCATTGGCACTTTCATCAAAATGAGCAATGGACAGATAGGTTGCTTGTCAACTACTAGTATGGCAGGTGAATCAGATATCTTCTATTTTAATTAACTGATTACGACATCAAAAGTGGATTGAGACTCTGAGAACAATTTTCTAAATTTGCAAACTTTTTTCTTTTGCATCTTGCTGGCAGCTGGTATTCAGGAGGTGAAAGATCTGGGATGCAACAAGATGATTCCTGTTTTGTCAGATCTGGAAACTCTACTTAGGCTCCTCGAGTTGAAAAGAAAAGGTCCAAGTTATTCCTGCATCAAAATAAGTCCCAGCTGAAAAAGATCTCAACACAAAAACACTTCTATGAAATATTAATATTTCAAAGATATATTTTGGGAACACTTTTATATCTTGAATTTGAAGGGATATGTGATTACTTTATTTTGAGGTCGACCATTTCAAAAAAGTGTTGATGATTCAGATATTTCTTAATTTGGTCCCTATTGCATTATTTTCAAAAACTGTCAAAATGGGAAAAGGAGTTCAGAGTAGAAATAGACTGAAACTTTGGGAAGAATCCAGTATTTTAAAGGCATATGATTACAATGAATCAAAAGAAAAATGTTTGGAGACATATAACTTGAGAACCCAGCGGTTAAGGAGATTTCTGGAATAATTTGAGACTCCTATGCCTGTTGGCCTGAATAGTTACAGCCCAAGATGGCAGTGTTTTGTATGCTACTCAATAAATACTATTGGTAATGGAAAGCTTATTATGGGAAAAGGGTGAATTTTGTAGATGAAGAAAAATGAAATTGCAAGGCAACATGTCCAAATGTCTTAGCATTGGTACACTGTGTGTATAGTGTCTTAATAGGTATTTTTTCAAGTATCCAAGAATTTAAAGCAATGGTATGAGCCCATAGTTAATTCTTGTCTAAAATATTCCATAAAAAATAAACTACCTTCATTAAAATTTTACTAATACTGAGTATATAGTTGTTTTTGTAAACCTAGTCAAAGCATAGGTTTTTGATAATTAACCAGAGTTGGGGTTGAAGACTATGTTTTCATATGAATGTTGAGTCTTCTTGAAGAAACATCTCCAGCTGGTTTCTTCCATTAGTGTCCTTCTAGGAAGGAGCGCTTGCTGAAATTTGTATGTGAATGCAACATCTTGCTGCTTTTCTATTTTAAGTGAGCAAAATCTGCTGTAGGAGGGTTCAGAATGAGAGAAGTGATGACAGTTGGAAACGCCTACCTCCTTCATTTTAGAACTTTTTCCCACTGGATTTCCTTATATGGCCAAGTTTTAGTTGGCCAACCTTTCTCACCCTGCTCTGCCTTCTGAGATTTTGCTTGGGACAGAGGTGCCAGGAAGATGCTGACAGAGAGCTGTGTGCGAAGTCAGCTACAGGGTTGAGCAGAGAGTCACTTTTTCCTCGGGGCAGGAGATGGAGCTCGGTTTCAGGCAGAGCCCAAATAGGTTTATTTTAGTTCCTTTCCCTGCTGTTGACACTCTGTTGTGCCCCGGCTCATCTTCACACAAACTCCCAGTTATCAGCTGGACAGAACCTCTGGTGAAGGAGCTCGCTGATTTGGGACGTGATGCAGAAAGGCGCAGCTCACTTTTGCGAGAAAGGAATCCATGAAGGGTTCAATCAGGGGACAGGACATCCCTGAGGATCGGTCCAGGCCAACATGGCTGCACACAGCTCTCCTCGGCCTCTAGAAAAAGAAGCAAGTGTGAATAAACCAGGGCAGATTCAGAGCCATAGATGATAAAGCAAGGCTGGCCGCTTTTTCACTTGTGGCTTATGTCAAGAAAAAAAAATGAAAAGGGCGAGGAGTCCAGCTTCCTCAGGCCTAAACAGGCCCAGCTGATGTAGGAGCTGGGAAGTTGGTCAACAGTATCGTCACTTACCCTTCGATTCCTCAGTCCACTGGAAAGATGTTTCTCGAGAGGCGCTCTTCAGCAACCAGTGTGCTAGGAGGTGTCTAGCACTTCGGCAGTGAAAGACCAAAGTCTGCCTCAGAGGAACAGCTTATTATTTGCACATTCCATCCCAGTAAGAAGCCCAGAAATAACCAGTGAGCAAACAGACTGGGATTTTAACTAGTGATAAATGTTGTGAAGACAAAGTAGAGGCAGGGAACGATGCTGTGGGAGTATTTTCGATAGACAAGCCTTCTACTGTGTTGGCCTGAAAATAAGCTCTAGCATGATTTTCTTAGGATGCTGATAATATAGGTTCTACCCCCCAAATAAGCTCTAATTGAGACCATTAACCTGACATCCATTTAGTAGTGCACTACTACACAAATTGGAAACATGCAGTTATAAAATAATAATATTAATATATAATTGAAAATAAATAGCATGATTGACATCAGTACCTAAAATAAATGATAACAAAAATTATAAATATTTGTATATAGCCAAGCAGGTGCCTCTGGATTAGAAGTAAATGACTATGTAAGTGGTGAACTTGAGACTTACCACTAAATACATGACCAATCAGAGTACAGATAAAATGCACAAATAACATGTGCACTTGAGAATGAATGGACCTGGTTGTGTTTCATATGACTTTTCCTAATTCAGTATGTTGAGTGTTGCAACAGATGCACTTAATATACTTGTGTAAAATAAAGAAACATTTTCTGAATTTTGGTGCCTAGAATTTGTCATTGCTTCGGTGTGGAGCATTGCACTTTGCTGCCATCATTTTTGTTTCCACTTCTGTCTCATAGGTCCTCAACTGTCACTTGATTTAGTAGAAACTTTGTGCCCTAGGTCATGACTCAGGTGAAGAATTTGTGGGATGCAGATGCACTGGGAGAAGGTTACCTGGATGAGAAGTATTCATTGAGGGACAGCTCATGCTGGACATGAAAGACTGGGGCCAGTGGCTCTGCAGGAAATGAAGTTTCGAGAAATTCAGGCCAGAATTTGGGGTTTGGACACTGATGATGGTGTTCCTGAAGAAGTTGACATAGCAGCATTGTTTTATTTTCTATCCATTGATTTCTATTTTATTTTTATTGTTACATTTGAGACATACATAATGATAACATGCACCACTGGAATTTACACCGGTACATGATACATCTTGCTTCTTTTTTCCGTCCCTCCCTTTACCCCTTTCTCTCCTCTTTATTTTCAAAATCTATGCTTCCATTTTTATTCTACTATGTTTTTTCTTGTCCTTTCCTTCATTCCTCGTTCCTCCCTTGACCCCCTTCCCATTTGAACATTTTCTTCCCATTTCCCAGAATATAGATTGTTATACACACACAAGTGAACATTACTGAACACGCAAAAGTAAGACATCTCCTGAAATTGAGCCCTGTGGTACCTGTTTAAGGAAAAATCAATGCAAGACCCAGACTTATTTTCAGGGATTTACAGTATGAGGACTCAGCATTTGAACAGTGATCCTGGGATAAAGGGGCGACAAGCCTTGTGAACAGCTTATCAGTAAAATCAGACAGTGTTTTCCTCTTTCTCCAGCTGGGGTTATAGGATGATGTGTCTTATTTCCAGAGAGTGGGATTCTGGCTCCACAGAGAGACCAGAGGTGTCTTCTACTGCTATGAAAATGGGTTGGTGTGGGGGGCAGGGTCAGAGTTGAGGCCGAGTCAGGAAGGTTGGGACTGAGATGGAGTGGTGAGGATGAAGAGGGAAGAAAGCCTTGGATCCCCACAGATCTACTCTCATGAGTGCAAGCTGGGTGGGGGAAGGAGAATACCTGGCTCTTGAAGTACAGAGTTCAAATCCCAGCACTGCTGCTCCTCAGCTTGGTGCTCTGGGCATGTCCTTTAGTCTTTGTGGGTATGATGTTCATGGATGCACTTAATAAGTATCTCTCTATCACAGGGCCTTTGTAGAGTTAACTGTTCTAATAAGCTAATTAACATGGCAAGTGTTTAGAATGATGCCTTGAACACAATAAAGTCTTCATGTGTTGACTTCATCAGCATAGTCTCCACTATGGAGCTCTGAGTTCTCCTCACTCTGTCTGCCTCTGGGCAACTTCTCACAAGGTGGGTCCAGGGCCTCCTGTAGTACAGGTGTTGTTCGCCTGGACTCCTGAAGCCAGCACCTTCAGGGATCACCTCTGAGTCCCTGAAACTTTCCTGTTGAAACCATAGCAGAAAGGGCTGATTGATTTGTCCTCCAGGACAATATAGTATCCTCAGGATAGGTCTCATGCACTTCTGAGTGCCCTTTCCCTGGTCTTAAAGGGAATTTCTTCTGTAAACAAGCTCCTGGGCTTTATTGAGAGGGGAGTAAAGCAAAAGAACAAATTAAATCTCCCTGGGTAAATCTAGCCAGGTGAAGTATTTGTGTCCTTCAGTCCTTATAAGCAGAAATATATTTAAGAGCATGCAGGAAAACATAGTTAAGGAAGAACATGGTTCCAAAATACTCATCTACTCTTGTTCCTCCACCGAAGGTATTTTGAGTGTTAAAAATGGCCCCTGCTTCTTTTCTTTCACAAGAGAACTTGGGTGCTCAGCTTTCACTTGCCTTCTCAGCTTTACAGTTCCTGTTCTATTGGTCTTGCCTGGTCATTCCAGAGTAATGGAACTTCTGATTCTGCAGCCACCCAAACTCTTTTTGGCCTCTAGATTGACTAGATGCTGTTGTTGCAGCCTCAAGCACACTCACCTGGTTCCTGGCCTCTGCCAGCCTTTACCTTTATCCCCCAAGTCACCATTGGATGGTTCCTCCTTTACAGAGGCCCTCGTTGGTCTTTCAAGGCAAGTTAGGTGCCCTGTGAGGTTCTGCCTTAGCAGCTGCTAAAACTGGAATCCAATTGTCCCCCAAGAGGCTCTTTCTGTTGGTTGCTATTAATGGGCTTTTGGTAGGTGATTGGCTCACAGGAGCTCTAACTTCATCAAGTGGGTGAACCCATTTGGTGAGTTCATTAGCTGAATGGGCTTATGAAGAGGATGGGCCTAGTCACATGCAACAGGTCGGTGATGGCTGGTTTTGAAGGCTCTGTCTTGTCCCCTGCCCCTTCCTCTTGGGCTCTTTCCCTCTCTCTGCCTCTTGTCTACCAGAAGTGAGTGCTTGCTCCATCCTGTGCTTTCACTGCTCACAAGGCTCTGTCCCATCACAGGCCAGAAACAAGGCAGCCAAGTCACTGAGGGCCAAGACTTTGGGAAGTGTGGGCCAAAACAAATCTTTCCCTCTGTAAGTTGTTTTTCTTAGGTATTTTGTCATAGCAGCAGGAAGCTAACACAGCGCTCATCACTTCCTCTGAACATTTCACAGCAGGGGACATGTTGCTGACACTGTTGGTGGTAGCAGAGTTGTAAACCATGAATTCCTGGGTAAAGTGTGTTCTTTGCAATAGTAAGGGCAGCAGCAACACTAGTAATAATAAGAGCAGGGACAGAGATACTCTTTAAATGTAATGGCCTAAAAGAGCCCTTCTTATTCTGGGAAGTGGGAAAGGGGTCACATGTTATGCACATGGCACATGCTGAGGATTGGCCACTGTGAAGTCTTCTTTTTCTTGTTTTTTTTTTTTTTTTTTCCTCTCCAAAGATGGATCAGGGATCTCACAGAGCTGAAGGAGCCACTAAGAACAGGATCTGGAGGCAAAGAGGAAAGGGGAGAAAAAGACAGAGGTGTAAATGAAGTCAGAAAAGCAAGTCCAAGAAGAGAGACCTTTTTCCTGCAATCGGTGATTAGCCCTATTTGTCTCCAACAGACATATATAGGCATATTCACATGTATGTGCACATGTAGACATCTGCTCACATACCAGTGAAACATCTAAGGGAAGGGGAGCTTTTTCTAAAGTGGGAAAAAATAATCACACCACTCCCCTCTCCCTGTGGACTATGTAAATGGCTACAGCACACTTGAAGTATGGATCCAAGGGCAGTTGTATGCCTTTACCTGCACCCTGGTTGAGGGAGGATTGGGGCGTGTGTGACACTGTCTCCTCCTCCTCTTTCTGGCTCATGCCAGGTACATTCTGAGATGACCATGGCTGTCACTGATTTGAATCAAATGAGGAGAATTTCCACTGAAGTTATGAGAGTTCTGGATTTCCTTGGCTGATCAAGGTGTAGGCCAAAGGTATGAAGAATGGAAGTCAATTTGGGGTCAATCCTCCCTGGAAATGTCTTTTTAAAATTTAAAACCAACCTTATCTAGAGAACCGTGAAGACAGGCAGCCATCCTGTATACTGAGCTGCCCACTCCCCTGACTCTGTTCCTGGTAGACTCTCTCTCCAGCCTCATATCCACTACAAAGCCAAAGACACTCACCACTGGTATTTATGATCCACTGTGTTTTTTTTTTAAATTGAAATCTTTATTGGTACATTACATATACACATGATGATTGCACTCAACAATGAGAATTTGTACCAGTATATGACACAACTTAATTCTCATTTTTTCCCATTCCCTTACCCACCCTGCTACTTCTGCCCTTATATACATAAGCTTTGTTTCCTTTCTTTTTTATTATAATCTCATTATTTTTCCCCTCATTATTTATCCCTTCACTCCATTTCGTTTTGAATATTTTCTATTTCACAGCACAGAACATATATTCTAGAACTCATTTACATCTTCATTTTCTCACACCAGAGAAAAGATATGATATTTACCATTGGTATTTAGATTTGAAGCTCCATTTAAATGATCAGCATAGAGAAAGGTTATTGAAATGATTTCAGCTTTTTTCCCTCCAGGACGGGTAGATGACTGTGGTCTGGCTACATGCCCATTTCCAGTGTGGAGTGACCATGTGACTCCTAGCTCTCTGTACCCTTCAAAAGCTGCTACACATCTGGAAGCAAATAAGTCCTCCCAGACAACCAGAGAGACAACCTTTGCCTCCTTCCAAACTCAAGGCCAGTGATTTTCAATCTCTGGAGATGAACTGTGGATAGGGTAGTAAAGGAAATAGAGATCAGGGAAAAAAATAGCCATGATTTGGTAAGGTGTGTAGCAAAAGAAGTGGAAATGGGTGTGGGCCTCACACGCAGGCCTTGCTAGGCACTAAGGAACAGTTCGGAGTGATAGTGCCAAGGCTTTAAGAGGTAAAGTGGATTTAATAACAAATAAAACCAGATTGCATCTTTTTGTTCTTTTTTAGAATTAGTGCTTAACTTCATGTGAGGTAGATAAAACATTTTGTTCCTTTATCCAGTGACTTGCTTTCCTTATTGATTAGAAAGGCTGAAGTATGTGTGTATTTGAATAAATCCATGATCAAAAGACATTTTCACATTTACTGGGAATCTAGAGGGTGCCATAAACATGAAGTGGGATGCACAGTGCTGTCCCAGTCAAAGACATTTGTCCGTGATATTCCAGGGAAGATAGAAAGAGAGAGGAGATTAAATGTGAATACCTAACACATAACTTAAAGTTTAGTATTTACTCAGTAAAACCACTATGTCCACCACGTTTCTACCTGGGACACTTCACCTAGTGACTCATATCATTAAAGATCGATCAATTTCCAAGAAATATCAGCTAAATAAATACATCCAACTAAGGCAGAGACAGGAACAGTAGGTTGTCTCCTAACCTCTTTTCTTTCCTACTTACAACTACTCAAGCCACTGACTGTGTACAAGACCTCTTCCCTTATAGCGAGGTGTGGCCAGAAATCACAGAGAGAATTAGTTTTCAAAGGGCAGTAAGACATCTGACTTTCTTGGGTCATCTTTCCAGACTTTTGTGTGTGAGAGATAACCTCATGGACTCCAAAGCTGTGATTGGCTCAGATATCATTTTATAGTAGTTAAAGCCCATCACCACCTACACATTCACATTTGAAGACTAAATGGTTCAAAACTGTGGTTATTCTTTTAGCTCAAGAAAAGAGGGGGGGGGAAGGGATATAAAAAAATCGAGATGTGTTATGTACATGATCCAATCCTCAGAGTGAATATCATGATTGAGTACCATAGCATGTACTATAAAAATAAAAGTTTAGAAAGGCTTCTTTTATTTTGTTACTCTCATCTCAGAGATAATTCTGCTTTAATCTGAGCAAAAATAACAGATTTTGCCAATTTGCTATTTTAGTGTTTCTCTATTGTGCAGGTTGGAGGCAGCCAGCCACTGACTTAGGTGAGGTTTCTGCTCCTCTATGATGAATTAGATGGGTCGGAAGATGTGGCCTCTCCATCTGCTGCCTGTGCTGCAAACCCACTGACAGCTGGATTTAACAGACAGGACAAAACCGAACAGAGCATGTGCGAAATGTATGCTGACTGCCTGGCAGTCACTGTAGTTAGTAGCAGGGGATATTTTGGTGGAGGAAAAGAAAGACTTCACTTACATCAAAGCTTGATTCCTTTCAAACTTCTTACATGTTGATTTTAGAATTCAGCTTCCTGTAGAATAGGTAAGTATGGAAAACAGTGATCTATGAGACAGATATTTCATCCAGTATCACAGCCTTATGGGCACATTTGGAAAACAGCATTATGGGTTAGATCTAAAGTGCTCCCTCCCAGTTCTCAGTGTTTGGAAGCTCAGTGTGTTTATCTATTGATGATTTCAGTGATTTGATGAGTATTTGGAGATGGTCACTAAAGTTGACACTGGAAAGGTGTGCTCCTGTCCCCTCTCCTCCTCCCTTCTCTCTGCTTGCTGCTGTCCGCAGAGTGAGTATCTCTCCTCTGCCCACGTCCTCCCACTGTACCATTTCTGCCTTGAAGCCAGCCAACCACATCCTGGAATCGTCAGCCAAAATGAACCTTTCCTCCTTTAACTTACAGGTGTTAGCTATTTTGTCCTAGCAATAAGAGAGTGGGTAAAACATACAGCTAACATCTCCTGAGCATTCATGGGTCCAGAATGATGTCAGAGAGTTTATGTGCAGGATATTGAATAATCCTCACAGCAGGAGGTGGATGATACTATTAACACCTGCAATATACGGAGGAGGAAACTGATACTTAGAGAGTTAGTAATGTATTTGGCAAAATATACACTTTCAGTAGTGGTACAGTCAGGATTTGAATCCTAGCCTGACTTCTAGACCTCAGACTCAAAGGAACTCTATACTACATGTTTACTTGAATGTTTAAAACAGACTTCATGTGGTGTCCCTCGTGGTTTCTTTCTCTTCTTCAGCTATCATTACACTATTTTTACCTAGCACTTGATTAATAACAAGTTGAAAAATACTAACAGTAAGATGATTATATTAATGTCAACATGAAGAAATACTTGACTTTGCTTGTGGCGGTGAGGGATGTTTGGTAGCAGTGACAGACTTTAAAAGTAACTAGCTTTTAATATAAATAAATTACACCCTAGTATAGCAACGGAGTTAGTTTTCCTAGTGATGCATACTATAAATTAACATTACACCTTCACTTTCTAAGACCTATGTTCTCCTATAACGCTTTAGAAGACTCTCATCTCAGAAAAGCCTTCAGAGTCTACATCAGTCTGAAGTTTTTCATGGATCAATTTATCTTTCCTCCAAAATAGCCTTCAGAATCAAGAGTAGTGAGTAAAGTATAAAGCTAGAGGATACCACTCGATTCCTCAAAAGAAATCCAGCTGTAAAGTAATGAGACTAATTTTCTACTGTCCAAGTGGCTACTAGGATACCATTCTGAAAATATTTTAAGCATGAAGGTAATGTTGCAACAGTTTTAGTTTTATGTCCAACACTATAAAGGGGCGTTTGGGACATACTGGACCTCCAGAACATATGAAACTATATATGTTATTTGTTTGCTTGTTTGTAGTATGTGATTGAACCTAGGGCTTTTGGACTGAGCTACATCTCCCTTATGTCTTAAAAAAGCAATATAGTGCACCAAATAAACTTAGCTTATTACAGCAATTAAAGGACTCTACAGTTTCCTTTTGCCTAAAATTTTTCCAAAAACCAAAAGGCTAATTGATTTGTGTCTCATTTGGTCACTGAATAACCAGAGGAATTTCTCTTCTTTCTCTTCTGCTCTATTTTACACTATTAAAAAAACCCTAACATTTCTTGTTGGCAGACTAACAATGAAAGAGTCACTGGTCTTCCTGTTTGACTCTTCTATGTCTGGGAAGTATGTGAGATTTGGAATCTAGTGATAAGAGACGTGACAGACATCTGAAGAGGTGTCAGGAGCTCTGTTTCCAAAGGTCAGTTTGCTGAGACTTCAGTTATTTTCTTTCCAAGTGTGTGACAATGGTGTCACGGTCACATTCTTACTAAAGGCCAACAGGACAGCCACAGAGAACGGACTCAGATAAGAGACCCACAGTCCTCCACAAGCTGAAGCTTGTTGATAAGCACTCCATAAATCCTTGCATTAAGAACTTCTCCTCCCATTTTATAGTGAAGCCAGCTTACACCAAATGCATGGATAGCAGGTTTTCAAGCAGGAGAAAAACAGTCATATGCACCTTCATTCTCTCTGAGCTCCTCGCAGGGCAAAGACAATGAAGGGTCACCAAGATCCTTCCCAGGTCTGCAGACCACTCTCTGAGACTGAAACCAACCAAGCAAACCCTCTTCAAGTCACGTAGCAGTGTTGTGTTCAGACTATTAATCACTGCCCCCAAGACACACCGGAGGGTCCTTTGGTGGATGGTGTTATTTCCTGAGCTGCCTCTCACTATCAGCAGGATTTAAGCCTCATTATTCTCTTTACTAAATGAGTTCTCAAATTTCACAAGGTTTGCCTCTTCCCATAGGATAAGGAGAAAGAGGACAACTAAACTCCCTTTCGGGGTTGACTTTTCTTTTGAGGTGTAAGTGATCTATGCTTCTCACCTCCTGTGGCTGTCACTGTACTCAAGGGGCTGCTAGATTGATTGGTTCAATTAAGACTCCATCTATCTGACACAACCGATGGATTTGGTCTAGACCCTGAAGTGTTAAATCAGTGAGGAGATCACTGATCCAATTGCTGATATTACTGAACAATATCTGTCAAAGTAGCCCCTGAATGGTGCCCTCTTCATCATATATGTCTACGTGTAGTAATTATTATCTTGTTTTTGCCAACCTGGATAGTATTAGTTGCCTACCTTCTTATTTTCCATGAGCTGGCTATTAGGCTGTGTAAAATATGAACTCTAAGAGATCAGAATTAGTGACTGCCTTAAATAAATACCAGGTTAACCATATTTTGTGGTCTTATGTCATAGGCTATCTGACCTTTAGAAAACTGTTGTATTGGAAAAGTAATCAAGTAAAACGTCACTACAAACACCACAGTAAACACATGTGTAGATGATCAGTATATCATTTCCAGATCTTGTTTCCCCAGTCCAGAGAGCTACCTCGTGATAGTATTATATGCTCTGTGGTTTCAAGTGCGAACATTGACACTGAGTTTGCGTCCCTGTCTCTACTGGATTAAGGCATGGGTTTGTGCCAGTACTGAGTGAGATACAAGGGCATATTTGCTGGGAACACTCTGAAGAAGATTTTTCTACCTTCATAAAAATCGATATGAGCAACAGTGGCCCTTTTTTTGCTACTGAACAAGTTTTTGTGAGGAGGTGACTTTGGAAGCTATCGCAGAGTATTTTGCAAGAAAAGAGCACGATGGAAGATTTAACAAGCTGAGAGCCACAGAAGAGAAAGTGAGAAGAAACCGGTTTCTTTGAAGATACCATTCAAGTCCTGAAAGGTGCCAGAGCCACCTTACTATTGATTTCTTGTTGTAAAGGAAAATAAACCTCTTATTATTTAAATCATCTTTAATTGAGCTGCCCACAATTTAGAGGTGGGGAGCAATCTAAAGATACACCCCTTAGTTTTACTTTCTTTGATTGGGCTCCATATCATCCTAGAGCCAAGATTAATTTTCTCCAGTGTTTTGGAGCTTATGAATTTGTGCTTCCACATATAAATGGTACACTGGCTTGTGCTTGTATTGTTTGATGTTCTTGGTGTCTTTGGGAAAGATTACTCCAGAGTGACTTTCTTTCTTATTGTTTTGGTAGAGAGGTGTGATGAGGAAATCCTGTGTGGTCAAATTTCTGAATTTTTGTTTATTAAGAGAAGAGAGAAACAGCTGAGTGGGAGATTCATCCCCAGTTTTTAGTAGTTTTCCAGTAGGTGACACTAGACTCTGGTCATAAATCTCAGTTAAAATGGTTTCCTTGCCTCTGTTGGAAGCCAGTTTCTTTCACTCAGACCATCAGGAGGTGGCAAGTGACCTTAAATCCTCACTGTCTCCTGCTTCCAAGTCATACTGTTTGCAAGAGCAACAGACCACAGCTGACAACGATGTATGTTTTTCTTGCAGAGGAGCAACCTCCCTTTGATCTCAACCCTTGACTTGATGGCAGCCAGCCACATCCCGGAAGGAAGAGGCTGATAAAATTAGGGCAGGTCGTGTTTACTCTGGAGGAAGCCGGAGGGGGTAGGAGAATCTTCAGCAGATGGAGTGGAATAGGAAGAAGCCTGGAAAATGTGAGGCAAACACACACTTGGAAGGTTTGAAAATTCCAAAGTGCTACCATACACAGGGACCTAAAAGGAAGCATGAGCTTTTGGCATGTTTTGTGATAGCCAAAGAAAGAGTGTCTCCAAATGCAAGGATTCGCTTTCCTCGCTGGCACAGACCCTTTGCCCTAAGTCCCTGCTTGTCATAGTAACTGCATCCTTGCGTGGTCCCTTGTGCCACGGACATCAGTACAGTGTGTATCAGGGAGACCCCGTAGCTCCCCCACGAGCTGTTCAGCGTCTTGTTTTGAGAGCATAGAAATCATCAGGAGATCCTCTCTGCTGAACTCCTGGGCAGAAGGGTAACTCTGCAACCTCCTTTCCATAAAACAAAGCTGAAAAGTCATCTGCACACAGTATCCTGAAGGTCCCCTCTCTGGTCTTCACTTGTCCCTTACAGGGTAGGGACACCTTCTCTTTGGAAGAGCCAGATGGGTGGATGTTTTGCTTTTAGATCAGATCAGGTTACTAAGTTTGTAACCTGTGACAGAGGAAGCAAACTACCAATGCTGGGTTGTAATTGAGAAACTTTGTTTGGAATACACTTGCTCTTCTGGGAGGATGTCATGTGGGCTTTGTGCGCCTGGTCATTCATTTCTGATTTAGAATTTAGAGACCCTTCCAAGATCTTGGAAAGTGTGTGCTGTTTCTGATCCAGTTTGGTTGGTGACCTATTGGCTATGTCTGGGCAGGTGTCACTTCACGAAGAACTCCATCATTTTCTGTGTCTTGAATGAACAGGATATGAGCTGCTTTAGCCAGAGTAGACAGGTTGAGTTGAAATTGAAGGGACCCTTCACTTGTTAAGCAAACAATTCCTCTAACTGAATTCCTACAAGAGATTTTATGAGTATTGATGAATTTTTTTCATTAAATATTTTAAAATACTTCTTATTATTCAAATTTTTATTACACTGTATTTTTGAATAACATATATAGATAAATTTAATGTATATGTTAGTGAAAGAATAACTTTTGGGTGCAGTGTTTAGGGGTCCCTCCCTTAATCTTTTGGAACTATTAAGAAAAGATGTTACAGGGCCAGGGATATAGCTCTGTGGCACTTCACCTTCCTTGCAAGCTGGAGAGCCCAAGTTTGATCCCTGGTATCACCAAAAACAAAACAAAACAAAACAAAAAACCAAGACAAAGAAAAGTTGTTACAAACCTAGTACTCTTTACATCTATATGGTGGATAACTTCTTTGCTTTAAGTAGAAGTATCTGGATATGAAATAAATGTGTACACTTGGTGCATAAAGTACTAAAAATTTGCTATACTTCACATAAGAGTGTTTCATGAATCTTCAATTGCATGATGAATTTAATTTAAATTATTTTCTTTTAATAATGTTAATTACATATACTTAGTGTAATAATGTGCTTAATAATGGAGAACAGAAGAAATCAGAAAAAACAAAGAAAAGAATAAATACCAGAAGTAATGTGAATTTCCAGAGATAAACAATCTACAATTTTGATATATACAGATAGAATCATAAAATTTAGACCCTACTTCACATCTACTTTTGTTTTTTATGTTAACAGTTACAGTGCTTTAAATTTACTAATGTAATTTTAATTTTTGTATATGTAATGCACGCTGATTGTACCATTGGAGCTCCAGAATTTTAACTTCTTATGCCATGAAGCCATCTGGCAGAATTCCTGTTTTACACTAATAGGTGAACTAGCATCTATTTCTGCTGCTTTATTGTACAGCATTCCAAGTCAAACTATGTTTTCAGTTGTTCTTTTATCAAATACCCACACATATCTCTGCTGCGCTCCTCTCCCTTTTTCTAAGCCTGTGTTTCTTTCTTTCTTTTTTGGGGGGGGGCGGTTTTGAGACAGGGTCTCACTTTGTGGTTCAGGCTGGCCCTGAGCTCAGCCTCAAACTCACATCACAGCAATCCTCCTGCCTCTGCCTCCCGAGTGCTGGGATTACAGGCGTGAGCCACCACACCCGGCACTGTGGTATGTGGTACTGGTTCCTGCTGGGTGTGAGTCTGCACACCCAGTATAGGTATGTGGTAACCAGGGATCGAACCCGGGTCATTGCGCTTGTAAAACAGGCGCCGGAACCACTGAGCTAAATCCCCGGCCCTAAGCCTGTGTTTCTTGACCCTTTAAGAACCAGGACCCCTGGCTTCTCTTTGCAGCCCTCCAATCCTCAGCCATCTCTAGTAGACCAGGAAGCCTTTCAAAAGTGGAGCCGTTCTGAGCCTTCTCCACACTTATGGACAACAGCATATCCAGCCCCTGGACCTCATCTGAGATCAGTGTAACCTTCTGTGGTTAATTATGTGGTTGGTACTGTCGCTCCAGGAAGGGTCATCAGCCGGGAAAGATCACCTTCGCCTCTTGCTCTCTCTGAGCACAGCAGAAAAGGAGCATTTGGCCATTCTACTCTCCTGTTGTCCTTCAGTGCTTTATAGGAAGAATTTGAAGTCCTAAGTCTTGATGTACATGTGTCGCCTTGAAAATTCTATTTTTATATATGTAGATATGTGTACATATACAGTATATTCAGCACATGCGTAGACACACACCATATATATCAACATATATAAGTATATATCATACAATTGGGTTGAGAATGTAAATTTCTTTTATATATTGGCTTATTTGGGGTAAAGTTATGCTATCTGGATGAAAACTAAAAATTCACTCAGTTCTACCAATTTAGAAATTCAGAAATGAACTTCCCAGAAGTCTCCCGGTAGTCATGGAATTCACTGGAATAATTTAATGGCTGGATTTTTCCACACTTCTCTAGAAGTTCCTTCACTATCTTAATATACTATTTTTATTGCATCTTTTCCTGAAGCTGTTGGATTGTCATAATATTTTTATGGTAATAAAACATAGTGCCATTTCGAAGATTTTAGAGTAGCCTTTGCTCTACAGCCCCATTTCTTTACCCTTTTTCCTGGCTTTCTAGTTTAATTGTGTGTGTGTGTGTGTGTGTGTGTGTGTGTGTGTGTGTGAGAGAGAGAGAGAGAGAGAGAGAGAGAGAGAGAGAGAGAGAACGCACCTTGTGAAGGAAATTGACCTCAGTGACTCTGCCATCTCTGATGTGGTCAGCTTGTGCTGTGTGAACCTACTCGTGGTGATTTCTTGGTCCACTAATCTGGGAATGGTCTACTGAGTGTGCTTTGGAGGGACTCATCCCAGAAAATACAGTCCAGCTGAGGGAAGGAACTTACCAAACACACCAGTCTAAAATTCAGAAGCTTGTGCTTGCCATTCAACTGTATGAGTTTTAAACAAGCCACTTTGAACTTCATAAGGTATTTTTTCCTGCTACATTGGCCTGCTTTTCAATACTGGAACAAAACACCTTATACTTGAAATTCAAAGGAGGAAAGGTTTAGTTTGACCCAGGCTTACAGAGGGGTGAGTCTATAGTCAGCTAGCTCTAAGAACATCATAGAGAAAAGGCATAGCCGTGCAAAGCTGTTCACTTTATGGTGGTTGGAAGGGAACAGTGCCAGAGAGGGAGGGGCCAGGAACCAGACAGAGTCCCAAAGTCGTATCTCTGTGACCATGCAGACAGGCCCCGAAGTGTGTCTTACAATCCTCTAGCTGGGTCTTCAGATGGTACAACTGACAAGAGTAACTGCCACAACTATAAAAGGGAGTGTTGATGCCAGCTGTGTCCTCTCAGAGGGATGAGGATTCATTGAGGTGATCAGTATAAAGGCTTTTGTAATATATCATTCCAGGGTGTGAATTGTTAATTAAAGTGGTGTAGAGCTGGAACCACCATAGTATACTTATGCCTCATGTGGACAAATTGGGCTTTCTGTTGTGTAATTTATAATTTTATATTGAACAAATTATATTCATAGGATGACAACATGTATTTTAAATTGCATACACGGTGATTTTTTTATACAAGCAAATTAAGAGATATTGATGTATGTGTTGAAAGTAACTAATTTACAAAGGATCCTTTGTAAAGAAAAGCACTTTACCCAAGTTTGATCCCCTGTACTGCAAAAAAGGAGCAGTTAATATCAAAACAAAATCCCAAATACAAACATTTAATGAATGATGAGCTCAGCTTAATCACTATAATGTTTTGGGGGGTCAGTTCTTGTTTTTTTGCTTTTGGTCTATAGGCATCCAAAACTTGTTTTCATTTTATGCTACTTAATTTTCCCCTTGATTTCTTTGTTTTTTCTTAGCATCAAAAAAAATCATTAAGTGATTAGTTTTCAAATAGAGATAAATTCTATGCACATAGTATTCATCCCTTTAAGGCATACAATATTTTTTTTTTGCGTAGTCACAAACTCATACACTATCCATCACTGTCTAACTCCAAAGCATTTGCACCCCCCCCCAAAGAAAACATGTACCTATTAACAGCTAATCCATATTCACTCATCCCCTATCCCTGACCATACCAGTCAGTCTGCTTTCTGATTCAATTGATGAATCTGTCTTGGGCATTTTATACAAATAGAACGAAGTAATGTGCATTTTTTTGTGTCCCCTATATTTTATTTAGCACAGTGTTTTCAATTAATCTAATCAAAGTCTGAACATGTACTTCATTTTAATGAGTAAATAAAATTGTATGGCTATGCTACATTTTTGTTTATCCATTCATCATTTGACTGACATTTTGCTTGTGTTCTGTTTTTGGCTATTACACATCCTGCTGGGGTGAGCATTGGTGGGCAAGTTTTTTTTTTTTTTTTTTCCCCTGGGAACATAGTTTTCAGTTCTTTTGGGTAGGTGTTTATGAGTAAACTTGTGGACTGAAGAGTACCTCTCCATGTTTATCTTTTTGTTGAGCTCCTGAACTATTTTAACATCCCCATGAGCCATGTGTTAAGGTTTCAGTCCCTCTACATTATTGCCAACATTCGTTATTGTCTGTCCTTTGTAATATGTTGTGCAATTATGTTGTGAATGTGACAGGTATAGTATCATAGAATTATTTGTCTCTCTCTGATGAATAGTAATGTTGTGTACTTGTGTTCATTTGCCATTTGTATATCTTCTTTGGCAAAATATCTCTTCAAGTCTTTTCACCCTTTAAGAAATTGTGTCATTTGTCTTTTTATTCTTGTCTTTCGGTACATAATGTAAAGATGAGAGTTTTATCAGATACATGATTTTACAATATTTTCTCCCATTTCCTTGTAATGTTATCATTTTGATAATGCTATTTGATGCATGGAAATTTAAAAATTTAGATGATGGTATATTGACTTTTCCATGTGGTTGACTGTGTATTTGTTGTCATACTTGAGAAACCTGTGATAGAAAAGTTCTGGGAATAGCTAGAGGTGAGATAGTTAAGTTGGTAAATTTTCAGTTTAGTCTTTTTTTTTTTTTACCACCTAAAGAAAAAGAAACTATAGCCTTATCTGAGGTCACAAAGATTTATACCTATATTTTCTTCTAATTTTGTGGCCCATGAGATTTTATTCTTTTCAAACTAATTTTTTTCTGTCCTTTGATAAAGATATTTATTAATTTATTTTTTAATTTTTTTGCCTGTGGATAGCATTTTATATCATTACGGCATTCATCAGGTTTGTTTGATATGTAAGTTATCTGTGTGCATGTCTGTACATTGCTCAACTAGATTACAGGCTTCTTTGGTGGCTTTGTACAGCCTTTTTCCTTCTGCCACACACAGTTGCCTGATGTATTCAAGATGCTTCCTACAGTAGGTGGTCAATGAGCTCTTGATTTGAGTTGACAAGGCCCACAAATACAATATGTTCTTAGTGATCTTTTATTAGTTTCGAGGTCTTATTCTTGTAAGAGTTATTTTTCTTCTAAACAGCTGTCAATTGATATACTTCTAATAAAAACATTTCTTCTAATTGTATACTGGGACTTTAAGAAGTCAATAACTAGCATATTTGTGTTAGTTAATCTTAGAAGCAATTTAAAGATAGACTTAGGAGCCAAACAAATACTTAAAAACTAATCTTTCCTTGCAGCTGGGAGAAAGTGGTTTAGCTAAATGGGTTTGCTGTGGTGTTGCTAAAGGAGCTTGCTATGGTGTCACCTGGGCTTAGATGTCCTTTGTTACAGAGTTCCTGGGACAGGATAGAAACTCTTGACCTCTTGCATAGGGCAGGCTCTTTCCTTTAGTATAAAACAAGTCAGAGTTAAAGTTGCTAGAGAGGAAAGAAAAGAAGTGGGATGGAACACACACTTCTCTCTTTCAAATTTACTGATCAGTTACTTCACTTGGAGAAGTGAATGAGAAGAGAGCAGAGGAAAAAAGGAAACAGAATCTTGTAGATGTATTTTGTCCTGTTGAGAAATTAAGACCAATGCTCGTCACCCACTAGTTTGTATCCTTGTGCACAGGAATGGAGAGGAATAGGGGAACAGCACAGCTGTGTTCTTCTAATGAAGTCCCTCCTCCACAGGAAATGTGAAGAGTAAAGGAGAAGAGTTCCATTTAACAGGAAGTTCAACTGGTGCCTTTCACCAAAGCAGTGCTTTGAAATCTCAGTGGGTTACAATTTCAGGCTCACCATGGAGCTTCTCAAGAACCACAGATGGTTAGGGATAGAAAGATGCTGACATGTAGGGTTGATTTTTTCTTAGCTACTCTCTGCTCCTGCTGATTGACACTGTAAGGTTTGCAACGGACCTCAAGAAGGAAAACGTTTCCTTATAGTCCTTAAGCTAAGTAAAAGAAATATCTGGGCCATTTCTTATCACATATCTTTTAAAATCACCTTCTATAATAGCATTTAACATTCTTTAATTTTTTTGAGAGAGTTTAATGTTAACTAAGATGAGTTATATGCAGTCAGATGATAGATTGTATCTGGAGTCCACCAGGCCATTCATTTTAAATTTGTTAAGGTTATGGAAGTTCATAATTCTGAGTTTTATGATAGAAGCCTTTTTAAATGAACCTTAATTTCCTTAATCAAACAATAGTTATATGGAGAGCCAGTGCCTCTTCTGTGATTTTTATTGCTATTGTTTTTCCTGATACTTAACATGACCTTAAACAAATTCTTGAGATAGTCACTAGAGTCATATAAACTCATTGTTCTTGTTTTCAATAATATATTTTTCAAAATGAAATTCATGAAATAATTAACTGATTTCTGAAAGCATTTCCTAATAACCTGGTCAAAATCCTGCCACCTAGGTAGTCACCCTATTGAGGAAAGACTTCCACTAGGGAACTAAGATCTTTAAAAGAAAGATCCTACCTAATACCCAGCCCATTGTAGAAGCTTAAGGAGTGTGTGTGTAATGAATATAAATAGCTTACCTGGGTTATGCAAGTTAAAAGAGTCCTCTTTATAGAGGAAAGAAAAAGAGGAAGAAAATTAACAGAGAAACCAAAGAAGGAAGAACATGTAGAAAGGAGAAACTAAGCAGGAAGAAGTTATGGACTTAGGATAGTTTTTAAACATCTGCAAATTCTTTACAACTCATGCCATTGAGGGCTGGAAGTTATATATCCTTTGCCTTTGATTCTAGACAGACCTTAGTGACTTCCTTGTAATCAGCAGAGTGCTGTGAAGATATTTGTTAATTTCTGAGGATGATGAAAAAGGAAATGTTGTTTTCACTTTGTCTTCCAGGACATTTGCTTTGGGAGTTTTGAGCAGCTGTATGTCATGTGTGTGGTATTTTGCTAAGGGAGCTGGAGCAGGCAGTTTCTCCATACATTCAATCCTTTTTCCTATTTTTTTGTTTGAAACTTCCAGAGAGTCTGACATCAACTCTTTATTTTTGCCTATAGAAGTTTCCAGGCTAAACTTCATGAAACATACCATAACTCTGGGTTTGGGGGTTCAGTCAGTGGTTAACGCATGTACTTAGCTTGTGTGAAGCCCTGGGTTCCATCGCCAACATCTACAGCAAAATAAGAAAGAAATAAGGCACAAACTTGATCATACTACTCTATGGCTCAAAATCATTTCAATCTCCCATTATTCCTTGGATTGTGTCAACTACCTTATTGGAAGCATAATGATTGATACCAAACATGAATGATGCCTTGCTAGCCCAACACTTCCACACCTACGATTTGACCAAACCACCTAGGTCATTCCTCACTGGGGCCCCATTTGCTTTTGCTTATTCTGCACCTTCAGACTAGGGACTCTTCTGTCCTCATCTTTGCTTAACAAAATCACAAGCATCTTCCAACTTCAAAGGTGTATCTAATATAACAACTTTCTGGTTCACCTCAGTATGTTCTTTCATTTTTTAAGTCCACAAGTACTATAAAAAATGTGCCATCAACACAGTCATTTAATTAAAGCTTTACTTTTTGTATATTTTCATTTCTCCTTGACTGCTATCTTATTCTAATGACCACAAGGACGCTACAATAATTTAGATCTAGACTGTCCCCTGAAGTCTCATGTTAAGAAGTGGGACTTTGGAAGATGATGAATCATGGGTGTTGTACTTACTAGTGAATTAATCCTTTGATAAGTCCAAATAATGTTAAGAGGTGGAGTCTGGTTGGAGGGGTGGGCCACCGGAAGTATACTCTTGTCCCTGGCTCCTCCTATTTCTCTCTGTGTCCTGGCTGCCATGGGTTGAGTAGCTTATTTCACCATGACCTTCTACTGTGACATTTTCCTCTTGCAGCTAGCCAACTGTAGACTACACCATGAGACAAAATGAAGCCTTCATGCTATAAGTTTGAGTGTTGAGTATTTTGTCCCAGCAGCAGGAAAGCTGGCTAATACAGGTATGATCAGTGATTTCCTTCTGTTAAAATCTCAAGAAGATTCTGGTAGAATCTTGCACTCAATAGGTGCTCAAAATTACTTCTTAAATAAAAAAATTTCCTTTCTCTTTTGATGCTTAATTTAAAAATTCAATACCCATGGAGAGCTTTTCTTCTCTCCTACTAACTTTCCTTTTTAAAAAACAATTTCTACAAAGAATTTTATTTTTTAAAGAAATATATTAAATTTAGAGCCAGTGGTCTGGTGCCTGCCTTGCAAGCAAAAATGCCTGGGTTCAGTTCCCAGTAACCACATACCATAACACTAAGCATGGAGACTCATGCCCACCAGCAATCAGGAGGTAGACTCAGGAGAATTGCTGAGTTCAAGGCTAAGTTCAGGACCAGCCTGAACTACAAAGAGTGACCTTGTCTCAAAAAAAATTAAATTTAGCATCAAGTGTATTGTTCATAGATGGAATCTGTGTCCCAAGTTTGGAAAGGTAAAATGGCATTTAAAGGCTTGGAATAAAAATAGTGGTCCTGCGTTTCCACCCCCATTTTTCTACCATAAACTATTTCAGAGAAACAATTGCTTTCAGCTTTAGCTCTAGTATTATTTTTGACAAGAAGTGCTACTGTGCTCCAGTTGCCTTTTATATAGTCATACATATATGGATCTATCTATCTATCTATTTATCTATCTATCTCTATATATAATCCTAAATCACTATCAACTTGTGAAATTATTTAAGGAGCAATCCAAAAGCCAATACTGAAAGCAGATAAGTTGAAAGGATCAAACAATAATTCCATTAACCAGCAATAATTTTTCTCTATATAATGTGTGTATTTCTTTACAAATAGAATTGAGATGGTATACAATTTAAGTTTATCTCATACTATCAGAATTATCTTTTAAAACATCACTTTTAGGTATCACAGATAGTATTTACTTTTTACTTGGTTGGATGCTCAGTGTTGAATATTTAGGTTGTTTCCAAACAACCTCATAAAAATGCAATCACAGCCATCACTATCAGTGCCAGTAATGATTCAGGTGTCGTAGGTAGTATGTGGTCTCTTCTCTGAGGCCAGCTGGAGTCTTAGAATGTTGACTCACTTGAGTGTCTGTGTGTTCAAGGCACAGTATCCAACAGATCCTTGCAACGTATTTACAAATCACTTTTCAGAGAATGACACCAAGGTACACCAAAGGAGATGATGAAAATGCTTATTTCCTCATTTTGTTTTGTCATTATACTAGGAATTAGTCATTATTCTCAAATATCTTGTGTTGATTGCCAGAGAGCTCTCTATTAAATCCCAGGTAAGATTTGAGAGTGACTTAATAAAGGGTAACTTGTGGAATCTCAGAGAAGTGATGAACACCAAAATCTGTTCCATAAAACCATGCAGTCTGGGCCTGGGATTTAGCTCAGTGGTTCCGGTGCCTGCTTGGCAAGTGTAAAGATCCAGGTTCGATCCCTCGTAAACGCATACAACAATGCTGGGCGTGGTCACTCATGCCCACCAGCAATCAGTACCACTTACCACAATGCTGGGCATGGTGACTCATGCCTGTAATCTTAGCACTTGGGAGGCAGAGGAAGGAAGATTTCTGAGTTTGAGGCTGAGTTCAAGACCAACCTGAACTACAAAATGATACCTTGTTTAAAAAAAACTAAAAAATAAATAAATAAATAAAAATAAAAGCACAGTCTTATATCCAAAACATACCGAAGATGGCAGACGGTATACTACTTCCAGTGACAGAGTTTGTCAGTTTCTAGCCCAGGAAATAACATCATGCTTCTGAATTTCAAAAGGGCCTTTGATGAGATTGCTTATGATAGCTTCATGGCTGAAGTGGAAGAATATGTTGAAGTGCAACATAACAAGAGGAATATGGCTTCCACACTACATCTTAAAGTTGAACAGAAGTCACAGGGAAAGTTATTTTAGCTTAACGTTAAGATTCTTCATTAGCAGTAATTGCCTAATAGGAGAGGGCTTTCCTTTGATCCTAGAGACCCTACAGTTGACTGGACACTGACAAGGCAAAATCTAGAAATGAACACTGGGTACACACTGAAATTCAATGTCCATTTGGGTTTATGAAAGTTAGAGTCTGTGATTTTTGCTCTAACTAAAAACATGAGCTATGAGATACACCCTTAGTTTTCAGATATGTCCTGACTCACATTACCCGAGCTTGTCCTTCTGGACTGTCACCATGAGTATTAAGAGAGTGCCAAGGAATAAAAGCTAATGGAGTCTGTCACAGAAGTGGTTCAAAGAAACCTGTCTCGCTGCCACTAACAGTGACTCAACCTCTGCTCATGGTGAAAGCAGGATAGCATGTGTGTTGCTCAAGTCACCCTGGCTTGGTCCCAGGCTGGTCAGGAGAGGACAGTAGAGCACAGCTCGTGGAGGCTGTACTGTTAAAGCAGTCTTAATCTGAGGTTGTAAGAATGGGCTTAGAAACTGAGTAAGGTTCCTGTCCAGCTAATGAGTCCATGACACAGTTACTCAGTGACCCAGAAGAAATGTGGATTTCCTGTGAAGCCAGGACTCTGAGCAGAGACTGACCACCCACTATCAATGACTCCCCCGAGGAAAGAAGAGACATCCGTCCTCCGTCTCCCAACCCTGCAAGCAGCAGCCCTGGCCCCTGGCCCCTGGCCCCTGGCCCCAGAGCTTCTGTCTGGTGTTCTCCCAATGCTCAAAGAGGAAACAGTTGCCCTGAACTTTGAATGTGGCTAATAGCATTCTCATGACTTTCGTGCTCCAGGCCTGCACCCTCACCTCTTTCGACTGCAGCTAAAAGTTCAGAGTCTGGATGGCTGGCTTCCTGCAGACCAGGCTGGGAGGCTGAGCTGCAGCCAGCAATTCTTGGAGGTCACTAGGTCGTTGTTCTCCTCTTTGTTTTCCTGTCCCCTGAAGCAGCATTTTGAATAAACAGCTCTTTCTTTTCACAAACCAAGACATGAAAAATAGTTCTCAGGTCCTGCTTGCTGCTTTGCCGAACCTATTTCCGGTGCTGTGTTCACATTTTCCTCTGAATTCTGTCTTTTCAGGGTGTATTGTCATGACGAATAGGAGAGAGGCAGATAGGCCACAACATTAATACTCTTCCATTTCGGGACTGGTCTGAGTTATGGGAATCTTTTCTGTGTTTGGAAAGATACCGTGTTTGCTTAAAGGTCTTTTCCTTGTGGCAATCAAGATTTTAAGAATTCCATGAGGAAGTATTTCCATTCTTGGTCATGCTTGATATCATGCATCACTTAGCTTTGGATGAAGGTAATTGAAACAAGCAGGAGACTCAAATGCAGGCAGAAATATCAAGATTTGCAGGGCCGGTGCTCGGGTATCAAGTTGGTGTCTCTCTTCAGCAATGCCTCTGTCCTGCTCCCCTAGCTTTATTGACTTCACGAAGGGCCACATGCATCTCTGCAAAACCCAAAGCCATGCGAGCGCGACTCAAACATGCTGCTGCTAACTACACCCAGATCCCCAGATTTTTGATGGTGATGAAGATGTCTTTAGGCCAAAGAAACATAACATGCTTGGAGAAAGAAAATGTTCTTAAAATGTAAATAACATTTTGAATAGCAGTCTGGCTGCTGCATGATTAAAACTCTGTTTTCTTGTTTACTCTAAGTTCATTTCTTAGAAACCACTGAACCTGGGAATTCAGAAGAAGTTATCTACCCGTTTAGCTTTCTGTTTGAGAGTCATAGGTGGAATGTTTTTCACTATATTTATGCATCCAAAGATGGGAAAATATGTTGTTATTCATCATTTATTTAAATGGTGGTTATTCCATTCTTTTGAGGTTAAGTTTGATAGGAACACCCTGGCTTCATTTGCACAATGATCATTATTTCTTGGCCAAAAGAGTAAGAGGTCTCATCGTCCTCTTCATGTTTTTACTCTTTTTTACTGATAGTCTATTCATCACACGGCAGCATGGAAAACTTTTTAAAAGATTCTGTAGTTCCATTTCTTAAAAACTGTCTCCAACTCTACATATCCTTAAATCTGTATTCGAAACCCTGTCTCCTGAGGCCTTCTCTGATCCACCTCTTCTTCTTTTACAGATGTACGTTTTGAGTTTCAATGACTTTACCTTTTTGGCCATCATCACCATAATCCAATTTTAGGGCATTTTTATTATCTCAAAAAATGACTGTGAGAGCACTTGTCAGTAAGTACTCCCACTTTGCCATTCTTATTTTTTAAAAATTTATCTTTCTGGAATTTTCTTATAAATGGAATTATAAATGTTTTGTATCTGGATTCTTTTATGGAGCATTAGATTTTTAAGATTCATGTATGTGTAACTTTTACCATTTACCATTTGTTTTTACCGCTGAATAACTGTCTATAGTATAGATGTACCAAATTTTATCCATTCACCAACTAATTAGCATGGTGAGCATTTGCAGACAATCATTTGTGTAATCATATGTTGGATGCATATGATCAATTTTTTGAAAATATTCAGAAGAGGGGTTCTGTGGTTAATTTTTAGAAACTGACAGATTTTTCAAAGTGGCTCTACCTTTTTTATATTCTCATCAACAGTGTGAGGACTCCAATTTTTTCACATTCTGGACAAAACACTTGGTATTTTGCTTGTAATCAGAGATATTTTGGTATTTTTGCTATATCTATTGAGCTGATCATGAGAGTTTTATCCTTTACTAGTCTACTATGTTATATTAATTTATTGACTATCAAGTACCCTTGCATTTACTTTGTTAATATTTTGTTAAGTAGATATACTGGCCTCTGTTGGCCTCATCTTTTTTTGTTGTTGTTAAGTATTGCAGAGTATTTACTAGCAAAACTAACTGGTACTAGGGCTTTCTTTGAGATAATATTTTGAATTGCTAATGTAAATTCTTTTCTTGTTAGTAAACCTACTCAAATTTCCTGTTTCTTCTGAGTCAATTTGTGTCTCTCTAGGAATTTAAAAAATTTCATCAGAATGTCTAACTTTTTCAGATAATACAGTTCTAATATTCTCTTATAATTTTCAATTTTGTAAGATTGCTGATGTTCTTCCTTTTCATCTTGATTTTAGTATCTTGTGTTTTCTCCTTTATTAATGAGTACAGCTACAGTTTGGACAACTCGGCTAAACTTTTTTTTTTTAAATTGAAATTTTTATTGATAGATTACATATACACATCATGATTTCACTCAACAATGAGAATTTGTACCAGTAAGATAAATATTATATGACTTTTACTAACTTTATTTTCTGTTTATATTTTCATTTGATCCCCAATCAAGTTATTATTTCTTTTTTTTTCTGTTTGTTTTTAGTTGTCTTTTTCTATTTTAGTAAAGAGAAATCTTAGTTTTTTCATTTGAGATGTCTTTTCCTTACATGGCACCCAAGCTACCAATTTCTTTTTAAATAATACCTTAGTTTCATCTCACATATTTTAATATTGCATTTTGATTTTCATACAGCTGCATGTAAACATTTAAAAAAATGTCCTTTTGGGTTTTTAAAATTTTTTATTTGCTTTTTATGGTCTTTAGAAGTGTATTGTTGAATTCCCAAATATTTGGGAATTTCCCAAATTTATTTTTCTTGCAGATCTTTCATTTTGTTGTGGTCAGATAAAATATACTGTATAAGTTTAATATTTTTAAAAAGCATTAATATTTATTTTGTGGTTTGCCATAAGTCTATCCTATGATGTGTGCTTGATAAGATTTGTGATTCCTGAAACTGTTAACTATCAAGTGTCCTATAAGTAACCTTGGTGGTTCATGTTTTCATTTCTATATCCTTGTTGATGTATGTCTATCCTACTAATGATTCTATCACTAATTGAGAGAAGGCTACTGAAATGTCCACTGAGTCCAAGCAGAACAAAAAGGTAACGGAAACGTGAACTCTCTTCTCTCTCTCTCTCTCTCTGTTTCTCTTTTTCTCTGTCTCTCTTTCTCTTTGTCTCTCACTTTCTCTCTGTCTCTCTCTCTCTCTGTCTGTCTCTGTCTCTGTTTCTCTGTGTTTCTCTCTCTTCTCTGTCTCTCTTCTCTCCTTGGACATTGAAGCTCCTTATCTTGGGCTTTCAGACTCCAGAACTTTCACCAGTACCCTTCCTACTCTTGTTCTGAAATTTTTATCCTTAGACTAGGATCTGTGCCAATACTTTCTCCGGTTTTTAGGCCTTTAGACTCAGGCTCAGGTTTTTAGGCCTTTAGACTCACAGTGAATTATTATGCTACTTTTCTGATAATACAGGTGAGTTACTATGAACTTTCTCACCCTCCTTTATCTTACAAGCCAATTCCCACAATACATTCCCTCTGTTATGCAGTAGTTATCCCAATCCATAGGACATATGTTTCAAGAACCACTGGATAGTACATTATCTTACAGGTACTGTGCTCTTTCCTGTTAATTTACATATAAGACATGGTAAAACTCTAACAGCAAAAATAAAATAGGACAGTTACAAAAATATAGCCATATTGGGCCGGGGAGTTAGCTCATGGTTCCGGCACCTGTCTTGCAAGAGCAAGGACCCAGGTTCGATTCCTGGTAACCACATACCATACTGGGTGTGGAGACTCATGTCCAGCAGCAACCAGTACCACATACCACAGTGCTGGGCGTGGTGGCTCATGCCTGTAACCCCAGCACTTGGGAGGCAGAGGCAGGAGGATTGCTGCAGTATGAGTTTGAGGCTGAGCTCAGGGCCAGCCTGAACCACAAAGCGAGACCCTGTCTCAAAAAAACAAAACAAAACAAAAATAAATAAATAAAAAAACAAACAAACAAACAACCAAACAAAAAACCCAAAACCCCCAAAGCATAGCCATATTAATGTTTAACAGTATGGTGCTTTGGAGGACTGTAGTCTCCTGCAGATAACTGAAACTTCATAAGGCAAAACCACCGTCAGAGAGAGTATTCTCTCTCTTTCTAGCCATTGTTCTTTTTTTCTGGGGAACCCTGAGTAGTATTACTTTTACCTTTTAATATTCTAGGAATGTTATTTCTTCACTCTTCCTTGTGTCTTTCTCTTTCTCATTATTCATATTTCTGTCTGAATACTACTTCTCAGACAGCCCTTCCTTAAGCACTTTTCTAAATTAGATTTCTTCTCTCTCCTCAGACTCTGTCTCTTTATCTTGCTGTAGTTTCATCACAGAAATTATCAATATAGTTTTAGTAATCATTTAAAATTATCTTTCACTTCAAACCTCAAAGACTAGGGTTTTTGTCTTGTGGACTACTCTTGCATACCAGGACCCAGAACAACTTCCAGTATGTAGCACATCTCAGTAAGCAGCTGCTGAGAGAATGGGTTCACAGTGAAAGTGAACTTTGTCCTCTGCATGGCTATCTCTTCTCTCTGGATACCTGAATCTCATATTTCATTCTTTTGGTTTGAAAATGTTTACTTAGAGTGTCTTTTCTTAAAATCGAAGCCATTTTAGGGATCACAAATGTCTTAAACAATTATTTTGTCAAGGATGAGGCAGTAGGGTTGGAGAATTCATACCCTGGTAATGGTTGATCATAAGATGTAGGAGACCATTTACCCACTTGAGTAACTCCTGATATAATATCATAGCAACAATGAGCAAATGTTTTTCTGGGCTTACTCTACTCTTTCTTTAATGTCCTCTTCCTCTTTCTCACCCCTTTGCACTGGTGTGTAAATAAATCCACATCTCACCAGTCTGTGCTATAATGGATGTTTGGTATAAAGACAGATTAAATAGTATAGTCACATTAATTGGAAAGTAAATAAAACCATCCATAGTACAAAAGGAAAATTGTAAGGGTCTAAATAAAAGAAGCTGTGCTTAGATAAGGGCAATGTATTCTACAAAGGCAGGAATCTACCTGTGGTTTGGGGGAAGCAAGGACAGAAGAGGAGAGACTCAGAAAAAAGGTGCTTCCAAAGAGCATGGGAAGGAGAATTGATGTATAAAGGAGCAAGAAAGGTATTTTTAAGGAAATCAAGCCTCATATCAGTTCAGGAGTTTGCTGGGGTTGGAGTGGAGCAAGGGGCATTTCCAGCATAGTTAGCAGATAGTAGCAAAGAACTCAACGACTCACTTATTGGTCACTGGTCTTCAGAATTAGCTTAGCTGGGTTTCACCTGATGGTTGTGACAGCCTTGCACACATGAGGACAAAGCCTGGGGCGTGAGGTTCCTAGACCTCGTCTAGGTTCCTAGACCTAGATCACGTGTGAGTGATCCGCTTAAGATTAAAATGTCCAAGGGGCACATTTCAAGAGTAACTCACAGGTGTTTCTGATTGATGATTATACTGACATTTTATTCTGAAGTCTCTAGCACACAGTTCCTGAGACAACTTCTCCAATGTTTCCTACACAAATGCATTTTGCTTTGTTATACTGTTATGTGTTTATTCACTTTGGCAAGATGTTAGGCTTACAGTTGACTACTGAAATAACTAATCAGGCTAGAAACTGGAGGGACGTGTGCTAGGAATCCTTTATTGGACTCTGATCACACAAGGAATTCTATTCCAGAAGAGCTCAGAATCATTGCAAAATCAGTCAGGCCTCAAACTATGACGGAGTGTTAGGGAAGATACTACTGTAGGTATCTCTAGAAGTGCCTTTTTTTCCCATCTCTGTTGGTCAGCTGATTGTAGCTCAGATAACTCTTACTGTCTTTAGTTTAGCACTTTTGAATGGATGATTAGGAAGCCAGAGATATTGGATAGTCCTTGTTAAAAAAATCTTAAGCTCTTATTTGCTATTACCACAATTTATATTTTTCAAATAGGATTTAAAACTTTCTGTTGAAGCAAACAGAAAGATCTATTGGAAGTTCCATTTTTCCTAGTACTCGAATAGGAGCAGATTGGATGATTGTCACAGTTCAAATCTTCTCACAATCAGGGGAAGAGGCAAATGAAATAAATGTAGTGTTTGCTCTAGAAAACTTATCTTCAATTTTCAGTCTCCTCCAGGAAGTTATGTGCAGAACTGGATGAAATTTTAGTGGTATATTTAAGGTTCCATCTGTCCTGATGTCAATTAGTTGTTCTCACCAAGTAATCAAAGATTTGACTATTTTGTTTTTGACAAATGACTATCAAAAATGAGTAGTCTTCAAACTGGTGAGGGGTCTTAATGACTTGCTCCTTTTTGACTTGCTAGAAGGGGATTCAGGGCAGAGGGAACAAAATCTTGAGGTGCTCGATCGCAGCCCTGACGTGTAAGGAAGTTAGAGTCCTGTGAGGGCCCTTTGTACTGACAGGCATGAGAGTGGTGTAAATAAAAACTAGTAGAGGAGGTGCCATTGTAAGTCGCCCGAGTCTGAGGCTCTAGAGAATTTGAATGTGGGAGCCAGATTGGGCAAGACAAAGAATATGATGATATCATCATTTTTTATTTTTCTCTCTGCACCTTTTGTTCTCCCTGCAAGAAGGAACTCTAGTCACTTGTTTCTCTTTCTTAGCAAACAGCACTGTTGCTGACAGTTAGAGGCCTCAGTTTGGAAACTGAAGGGGCTTCAGCCTTATACAGTGGTACAATGGATCATGGTTCCAGCTCAAGTCTACAGCCACACCACCACCATACCACCCTTAACATATCCGAGCTCTGCTGATTCTACTTCAAGCACAATTCAGTTGCAATCAGAATTGTGGCATGAAGTCTGGGATCAGCATCCTAGGCAGAATTGCTTGTGAACTGAAGTACCACTGTATGCCAAACCACATTTCAGCTCTTTCCATCTTCTCTTCAGTATATGGTCATCAGGCTTAACCGACTCATTTTATTCTTTGAAGGAGGTATTGTGGTCTTCAAATATTCCAGTACTGCCACTTGAGTGACCAAGATACAGACTTTTTGCTACATTTGTTTCCTGGAGAGAGTGATTTGGAAAATGAATCACACATGGCAGTCTCCTAGTAGCAGGCCACGTCTGGAGAGATTTGAGTTAGGTGGCTAGTCACCAAGTCCTATGGACTGTTCCTTTGAAATGTCTCTCCCAACTTTTCTTTGGAACATTTCTATTTTTTGCTCTTCATGTTGCCATAACCACGACTTTTCCTTTCTTAAAAAATCAATGACATTCTTTTCTTGGGGGGCGGTGCTGGGGATCAAACTCAGGCCCTTGTGCTTCCAAGGTAGGCGTGGTACCACTTGGGCTAAATTCCTGGCAATCACCACTTTTCCAACTTGACCCTTTATACGCATTCTGGATTTTTGCTCTGGTTACTTGTTGAGGGGCCTGATTCTCCGCTTAGAAACTGGGAAGAACTCTATGATCTTATTAGAAAATGTACACAACCTTCCCAGCTGGCACTAATGCCTTTCCTCACCTGACTTTCTGTTACCCCTCAGGAATGTTTGGAGCCCCTCCCCCATTATAACAGCCCTCTGATCTCACAGGGCCAGAGACCCTAATCCCAGACTTGTCGCTCGAAGCTTTGCTTGCTGTCTTATGGTATGCTTTACGGACTATCAGGACATTTGTGCTTCCTCATCACATCTACCTCATGTTAATGGATCCTCTCTCAGAAACAGCCTTGTTACTCACCTGCAACGTGCTCTGGGACTTGTAACTATACCAGTAACTCAGGTAGCTTTGCACTGACTTCTGTGTTAATTGTCTTTGAAAGTTGTCTTTCAATTTTGAAATTTTTTTTTCATGATAACAATCAGAGGACAACTTTTTAAAGTGGTTTGTATATCAAGGAAATTCTTCCTGCTTGATTAATTCTGCCTTTTTGACACTGAAGGAAGCTATTGTAGTCAGTTCCACAAAGACATAGAATCCTTCTTCATGGTTATTTGAAGATAATTTAACTATCTCTAGAGGACTGTGGCTTTGGGCTTTAAAGGGCAGGATAAAGTAGCTTGTGCTATTCATTTTGGAAATTTTTATTTTTCAAAATATACTCAGCTGCTCTTGAAATCAGCATTTCTTTGTTCCTCCTAAATGTCACTGAAATGTTCCAGTGGGTACTAGGATCTCTTCTTTGCAAGGATTTCCACCCCAGGGCCGGGGATGTAGCTCAGTGATTCCAGTGCCTGCCTTGCAAGTACAAGGGCCCAGGTTTGATCCCCGGTAAACACATACAACAATGCTGGGCATGGAGATTCATGCCCACCAGCAATCAGCACCATATACCATGGTACAAGACATGGTGGCTCACACCTGTGGTCGCAGCACTCAAAAGGCAGAGGCAGGAGGATTTTTGTGAGTTCAAGGCTGAGCTCAAGACCAGCCTGAACTACAAAAGCAAGACTTTGTCTCAAAAAAAAAAAAAAGAATTTTTCACCTAACTATGGTACGACATTCATTCCATTCTTCCCTGAAGTTTCTTTTTTTTTTTTTTTAATTTTTTTTAATTATCTTTATTGGTACATTAAATATACACATCATGATTGCACTCCATATCCCTGAAGTTTCTTCATTAAAAAAATTTTCCATAGCTCACTGCTTTCATCTGCTGATTCTTAATTTTTTTTTTTTTTTTTGAGACAGGGTCTCTTTGTAGTTCAGGTTGGTCCTGAGCTCAGCCTCAAACTCACATCACAGCAATCCTCCTGCCTCTGCCTCCCAAATGCTGGGATTACAGGCGTGAGCCAGCACGCCCGGCACTGTGGTATGTGGTAGTGGTTGCTGCTGGGCGGGAGTCTCCACACCCAGTATGGTATGTGGTTAACTGAGGATTGAACCCAGGTCCTTGCGCTTGCAAGACAGGCACTGAACCAAATTTAGCGCTGAGCTAAATCCCCAGGCCGTTACCCACTGATTCAAGTCCACCACATCAACACAAACACATCTCTAAGTGAAATATCAGTACAGCATTTGAGGAGCACATGGCTGATCAACCTGGAGACCTCTGAAGGTCTTAGGAAGTCCTGATATCCATATGACACAAGACAGCCCAAACCAACTGCTGTTGTTCTAAAAGTCACTGAGATTTAGATTTTCTGTTTTATAGAAGTGGAAGTAAAAATTGATTCACTTGCAGGGAGTAGGAGGGGTAAGCTTTTGTTCAAAGAAACAGCGGCCTTAAACTTTTTGATGACTCAGAAAGAATACCCTAAAGATCACTCCGCAACCCACTCAGATTTCTTTCCTCCCCTTTCTGCAGGATGTAGAACTTTTCTTGGGTTAAAATGCTATTTCTTTAATCCTATTTCATCTCTCTCTGGATTTTCCTCACTTTTGTTTACTTTCTCCTCTTTTCCTATTCCAGACTATCAATAGAGTCCCACAGGTAATTCTAACACCTTTGCGAAAGGAACTTAATCTTTTTTTTTTAAATTTAATCTTTATTGGTACTTTATGAATACACATCATCATTGCATTTGACATTGAGGGTTTGTAACCAGAATATGACATGACTTGATTCTCATTTTTTCCCTTTTCCCCCCACCCTGCAATCCCCCACCCCCTAAATACATAATCTGTGTTTCCTTTTTTTTTTATTATTACCACATTCATTTTCCCCTCGTTATTTGCCCCTATGCTCTCTTATCTTTTAAATATTTTCTATTTCACAATATCAACTATACATACTACAACTCATTTACAACAACTTCATTTTCTTATACCAGAAAAAAAAAGATATTTATACATCTGTGATCTGTTTACTTCACTTATGAGGATGTCCTCGAGGTACATCATTTGAGTATGAATGGCTCAATCTTATCATTTTTAATGGAAGAGTAATACTCCAAAAGGAACTTAATCTTGATGTATATCCCCAACTCAGCTTCTTAAAAAAATTATATGCTATGGGGCCGAGTATTCAGCTCAGTGGTACTGGTGCCTGTCTTGCAAGTGCAAGGGCCAGGGTTCGATCCTCCAGTAACCACATACAATATTAGGTGTGGAGACTCACCCCCAGCAGCAATCAGTGCCACATACCACAGAGCCGGGCATGGTGGCTCACGCCTGTATTTCCAGCACTCAGGAGGCAGAGGCAGGAGATTGCTGTGATGTGAGTTTGAGGATGAGCTCACAGCCAGCCTGAGCTACAAAGTGAGACCCTGTCTCAAAAAAAAAAAAAAATTATGTGATAACCTGGGATTTAGCTCATGTGGTACCTTGGAGGCACAGGGCCCAAGTTAAAAAAAAAAAAAGAAAAGAAAAGAAAAGAAAATTATACACTCTATCTTTTCAGCCATTTTCATTTTAGTGAAAATTAAAGCTAAGTAATGAAATTATTGACACAATATGTTCATACTACCCATATACCTTTGGGAATCTTCATTTGATTGTGCTGTTGGGTTAATGATTAGCTTGATTGATTTCTCAGGGGTGTATATAGCTATTAGTTCATCTGCAAAGCAGAACTCTATTCTGAAGTGTTTTTTAGAGATTTAAATGAGTGAGAAAAAGAAACTGAGAGGTTGCATTTAGGAGGCATTGTGCATGATACAGTGCATCTGAAGTATCTCAAATTCTCCAATTTGGGGACAGTGTGAGTGTGTCTTCCCTTCCATCATTCAGGAATTTTTCTAGTCCCAATGGCTTTGGTCTGTTTTATCATCATTTTAGTTACTAACTTGAGCACTATTTCTCACTCTCCACACTTGATTTCTTCCATTTTAGGAGTTTTGCAATAGAGCTTAGATTTAGAAAGAATACTTTCTGATGGAAAGGATTGCAGCCATACCAATAAGGATATAATTCCTTAGTTATTAGTGAAGTTGTTTATAACCCAGGATTAAGCTTGATGAACAAGACGTGCGGAAGTTACAGATTCAGATTACTAAGAAAACCTCCAAATCTTGCCTGAGTGGTGTATGCGGAATGTAGATACGAGAAAAAGACTTATGTTTAGAAATGGTGCGTGTGTGTGTGTGTGTGTGTGTGTGTGTGTGTGTGTGTGCATCTGTGTGTGTATTGCAAACTGACTGTCTCTTACTGGGATAGGAGTAGAGGTGGTGTGTGTTGTTGAAGCACGTATGGGTGCCTGGAGAGACCAAACAGAGTTCAGGAAGCTAAAGAGATCAGCTCCTCCATTCCTCATGCTGGTCTCCTGCGTGCAGCTGCAAATAAATAGCCTTGTGCTGCTCAGCACCTCTGTCCAAGACTGTTTTGGTTGTATGGTTGTTTATTTTGGAACTGTCACTGTACATAACTGAGGAAAGGATATTAGAGAAGACTTTCTTGGGATAGGCTGCAAATTCTTTGGGGGACATAAAGCCCTATACATGTGGCCTCTGATAAGAGGAAATTGCTATAGATAATATTTGCTTTTTCTATGTTCCCTGTGAACAATGAAATGCAAACAGGAACAAGCAATAGAAGAAAAGTCTGTTATTTGTTTGCCTAGGAAACATTTCTATTTTAGTCATTTTGGTTAAAACAAGGGAATAAGGACACTGCATCTCAAAGTCTCTCCCTGAGAGGTGCTAGTCAGATCCACTGGGAAAGCCCAGGGGTTTATAAGGCTCTGTCCATGGGGGAGAAGCTCATTCTCACTCCTCCACCACTGGGCTAGCTTCTGGGGGGAACTCTCAGGGTTTTCTTATATGGATTTCATCTCCAGCCCACCTTATTTTCCACAACATGTGACGGACTGTATTTCTGACACAGAGTGTATTTGAACACAGGTTTGCAATCTTGGTTAAGCTTGGGGATGACAGAGAGCAGAACTCAAAGCACCTCTCTCAATAATGGCACAGTCTTATTTGTGCACATCCAGGCTCTCTTCTCCCTAATCTTTTTGAGCATCATTCTGTAAGGGTTTTGGCTCCATTACAAAAACCACCACAAGAATCCATGAACTGGAGCCAAGTCTTACATCACCATGAAGTTGAAACATTCTCTGTTCAAAACCTGCAACCACATGCCCATCGCCTAGGGGAGAGAAGGGGGTGCTCCCTCATCCAGGGCCATGACCCTCCCCAGGACTCCTTTTCCTCTCCAGGAAGAGGAGATATGCCCCATAAGGAGCCCCTGAGTTGTTCAGAGCTCATCAAAGAAAGGACTTTCCTGCCCCTGGAGAGCCGTTTGATTTTCTTCCTAATTACCAAAGCATGAGGGTATCTTCTCTGAAATGGTGATTTGGAGAATCTGAGGTTAGATTTTTGAAGCTGCCTTCATTTAGTTTGCAAAAGTGCTGTTTTCTAAACAGCTCAGCAGGAAGACTTGGATTCCAGTGTCCTTCACAAGGAAGAGGTGGACAGGGGAGTCAGTCAACTTTGAATCATTATTAAAGTGGACAAAGACCAACTAATCTCCATGAAAAGGGACAGCAGCCTTGCATTAAAATTAGAGAACTTTAGCAAGGGAAGATCCCTTAGCTACCCCAAAGGAGGGTCACACTGGGATGAAAGGGATTAATTATACTTTAAATCTCAGAGGAAGCATCCTGTCCTGCTGTAGATGACAGAAATGAAAATGAATTTTATTAACTGAGCTGAAGCAGGGAGTTGAATGTCACTGAAGAGACACACATGGCTGATAGGGAGAAAGAAGCCAGGACAAGTTTAACATGAGTCCAAGAAAAGCCTATTGCACTGTTTGAGAGGAGAGGTGTCTAAAAGCAATAGAAGGTGACCCTGTTTGGAGTGTAATGAACATGCTATTAAAAGAAATAAAACAACACTGTCAAGAAAGTACCTTCCAGTTGTCCAGGAGTTCACAGAGGCTGGGGAATTTCATTCTTTTTAGCCACAGGTGTACTTTGTGGAAAACAGCAGCATGCTGGTTTCATCTGTGTCTTTAGAGAAGTAGATGCCAACATGCGATGGATGTGCAAACATTTGTGTATAGGGAATTTATTCAAGAAAATGCACCAGGGGCTAGCACTGCTGAAAGTCATCACACCACTATGCATAGCTGACCAGGAGTGAGTTCCAGGGATGGAAGAATGGGGGAGATATCCAAGACTGCTGTGCAGGCCAGTTTGAGCGTTGGAGTCCTTGAACAAAGAAAGTGTTATGCTGCAGACTAGTGTTATGTGGCAGAGAAATGTTTTATCTCTCACATATCCTTTGCTAGGCTGTCATTGGCTGGGATCAGTCACTGAGGGTGACCTTGATGCAAATGAAACAGTAGACTTAAACTGGACCACTTGATTGACCACATTACTGTCATGGGAGGTTTACATATGTTCTCATGAGTGCTTAAAGAATTTTTAACATCCTCTGTTAGAGATTTCAGTCATTTCTTTCCATTTCATAATTCATTCATGAGGAAATACTCCATCTTGATCTTAGTTATGACAGCTTTAATTACTGTATCACCTTGTCCTTCGGGCCCAGATAATGGAGTATCAGTTGATAAATGTCTAAAGTGGACCACCAGTAACCTTATCCAGAAATCTGTGAGAAACAGACTGAGTTTGTTACACATAGGCAGTGAAGTTCGGTGAGAATATAAACTGAAGTGGTTGTTTCCACTGTGAGCCATGTATAAATCAGTAAGTAAGCAGAGAGTACAGGGTGTAGAGAAAGTTGAATGAAAAAGTCACAGAGTAGAAATATGAGGCTGTAAAGAGGAAAGGGAAAGGGAAGTGAGAAGATAATGCCCCTTGGGGGATAATGGCCATAGTGTACACAGAGAGAAACACAAGCACTCTGTCTTGGAAATGTGTAAATATCCTTTTTAGGCTCCATCAACTTTGATCAGGGCATTAGCTTTCCTGTTTTTGGCCACAATATCTAAATCTAAGAAGATCAATTTGGTTTGGCTCATGGTGTCGGGGGATTCAGTACATGGTACACAGGCTTCAAGGTGGAATTATCACAGTGGAAGGGTGTGGCAGAACAAATCCACTCTATTCACAGTGGCTGGGAAGCAGAGCAGGGAATGAGTGTCAGGGAAGAAGGGGCAGGGGCTAGATAGACTGCTCCAGGCCATACCTCTGCCCCCCGCCCAGAACATCTGGAAGTCCCAAGCCAGTCAAGTTGACCAAATGAACTAGAACTGTCATAGATGCTCTGTCTTCCTATTCTTGGCAAGAGATTCTGAACTCTCACTCGTTCCTGCTAGTCCTTTCATGCTCTTCACAAGGGAACATAGAAAATGCCACTTGTGATGAGTGATGCTACAAGGCTGGGAAAGCAGGAGGCCCAGGGAGACTGAAGCAAAGGGATCATTCTCTTCCCATCACAGCTGTCAGAGAACACCCAGGCACAATGACTCCTTGCTTGCTCACCTCATTACTTCTGGGAGTGATTTTTATCACAGGACACCAAGGGAAGCAACTCTGCTAATCCTGGAGAGAGATGGACAGGAGCTCAATGCGCATCTTCCAGCTGAGCCCTCAAAACATTAGCACTAGGATTTTATTTATTTATTTATTTATTTATTATTTTTGTGATACCAGGAATCAAATTTGGGCCCTTGTGCTTCCAAGGTAGGCGCAGTCCCGCTTGAGCTCAATCCCTGGCAGTACTAGGACTTTAATCATTATTGGTAGATATTCCACTACCATAGAAAGATGTCTTCAACTTTCCATCATAATACTTGCAAATAGATTTTTTTTTTTTCAAAAATAAATAATGACCTTTGGAGAACAGCTCCTGTTACTCACAGGCACTAGAAACATGGAAGGGATATTTCTGTATGGTTCATACACACTTTTCAAAAATTATCTGATAGGCCATCAGGAACTCCACAGTCTTGATAATTATTAACCATTTATTCCAAATGTCTGAGAGGAGACTGAAAGACCACCTTGTAACTTGAAAAATTCAGAGTTAAAAATTAAACCCACTTTTTGTTGAACAGTTAGTAGAGTTGCCAAAGTCTTCAGCAGCAATATAAGTTTTAAGTGTGAGTGGTATTTTCTATAGAGAACATTGCTTGGGTTAAATATCAATTAGGTTAGCCATTTGTTCCACTGATACATGAGCTGCTTAAATTTTCTACACACAGCTTTGATTCTTTGTCAAGCCCAAGTGGCTCTTTTTGGTTTCTTAAGTGGGAAAAGGATCAATGGATTAATGTCGAGGTTGTAGCAATTCCAGTGGTACTGTTTTTTTTTTTTTCTGCTAAAGAGTAGGATCAAATGATTTCTGCCTGTATGGTTTTTATTATTTAAGACTAAATAAGAATAAAATCAATTCTGGAAAGAAAGATCAGACCAGAGAAAAGAGAAATACTCTTAAATGTTTAAATAATCATTATCCCCTTGTCTTTCTTGTGTTGTACATTGTAGAATATCAAGCATGTCAGATGCACATTAAAAATGTTTAGTGCAAAATACATGTCCCACTACCTCTGAAGTGTAGCTCATTCCATTAAAAAGTTTACTCTGTTCCTGGTATGTGCCAGGTGAATTACACAGACATAAAGACAAAGTAGGAGACCTAGCTAGAGTTTCTGACTCATGAAACTTACTGTAATGCAAATAACAAAGAACCTAGGGAATGTTAAATATCGCCAGGGCCAATGTGGATTGCTGGGAAGCTAGGAAATCTATTATTTAAACTAATGCTGTTTCCCAACTTCAGAAAAGCACGTAATACTTTTTTTCCTTTCTTCAGAAGGACATAGCCACTGTCTGGTTTGTCCAAGTTCTCTCACTTGCCTGGCGGATACCTCACAATCTAGTCAAGAATTCTGGCTTTTTAGACTACTTTGGCTACCATGAGTTAAGCTTTATACCTCTCACATGCCAGTGTTTGTACCAGTCCTTATAAAAATGGAGAAGTTCCTCCTTCCCTACTCCATGCTCAGTAGAGAAGCTAAGCACTGCTCACCATGGCAACCCACTTTTTGGTGTGATGCCTCCTGCTTTTCTGTTTGTGATAGGGTGTTTCCATTCAACATGAATCACAATGATCATCACACATGTTTGATCTGTCCACTGACTAGGATGGACAGCACCCATCTGCTCAGTATTCTTAATCCTGCCATGAGAATTTTCTCCATGTGGCTCTGCAGATAAGAAATGGGTCCATTTTTCATTCCATATTGCAAGTGAATCAGAGAAAGTTTGAAAGATGGCAGTAAGGCAGAGGGGCAGGCAGTAGGAGCATGGAGATCCTGCAAAGAGATTTTATTGCTTGGTGGCAATTTCCTTTACTGGCTCAAATGAATCCTGGAATGCAGGGCTGGTGTCCTCTGGCATCTCACTACGCATCCGAGGGAAACATATCTGCTGAATAAGAGACTCAGGGAATTCAGGGTATTTTTTCCTGGCCTCTCTTATTCGTTTTCTCAAAGTTCTATGTTGTTCTCTGGCTACAGATGGTCACAACTACTGGGTTTGTAAAACTTTTTCTTCTTTTGAACAGTTTTAACACTAAAATCTGAACTTAAACTCTAGTGAAACTCAAATGTCTATCTAAATAAGGTGAGCATTTTTTAGCTATCATCTCTATAAATAATTAAAAGATGACGTTAAGTGGTGAGAAACTTGAATGTTGACTAGATATCAGAAAAATCTTAATAACTTTCTTAGTGGTAATAATTGTGATTGTATATAAAAGCATTTTTTTAGGGACATATGATGATCTGTTTAGTAGGGAAGAGTAAAAATGCATGTAAGTTACTTTTAAGTGACTTACAATGTCCATTATGTATTTATCCACCTGTGGACCATTGAGATGAAACAAATATGTCAAAATATTGACAACTTTGGGTTCTAGATACTGGGTTCATGTATGATCTTCATGTTTTTCTAGATATCTGAAATTTTTTTCTTGAAATCATCAGAAAAAATGATTAAACAGATGTTTCTCACCTTGGGGACAAATATGGTTCCAAAGAATTACTTTATCCAGGTTTGCCTCTCCCAAGAACTACCCTTGTATCATAAGTGTCCGTAAATAATCTCCCTTTCAAGAGACCATTCCACCATATTTTTTCAGCCTCTTCTGTCTTTTCCTAGTCTGTACTGTCAAGAAGTTCCCTCTTATGTCTATTTCAAATGATAACTAAAATATGTGAAGCTCTCAGCCATTTTATTTTAAGGGTTTTTGAGACAGGGTCTTGCCTTGTGGTTCAGGCTGGCCCTGAGCTCAGCTTCAAACTCACATCACAGCAATCCTCCTGCCTCTGCCTCCCGAGTGCTGGGATTACAGGTATGAGCCACCATGCCCGGCCCTGTGGTATGTGGTACTGGTTGCTGCTGGGGTGAGTCTCCACACCCAGTATTGTTATGTGGTTACCGGGGATTGAACCTGGGTCCTTGAGCTTGCAAGACAGGCACCAGAACCACTGAGCTATATCCCCGGCCTGCTCTTGACCATTTTGATCTCTCTTGAGTTCTACACTTCAGTGTTGTTTTGGAGCAGGTCTTCTATTTCTGCTTTTTTTTTTTTTCCTTGAGTGTTCAAATTCCCTTGAGCATTCTGGAGGGGCTGGTGAGGCAGACTTTTCTCCAGTGTGGTCTGATATTTATCTGGAAACTCAGAAAGAAAACAGAATTCAGTACTATGATGCTCAGCCAGGCAGCCATATCTCCTCCTTTTTCTCTTCTTGTTTATGATTCTGCCCTGGTGTCATCCCAGCTTCGAGGCCAGTGCTTCCCCGACGGCCTTATCTAAAATAGCACTCCATTACTCTCCAGAGATTCCTTGATTTACTTTAAAAATACTATCGATCATTGTCTGACATTATATTGCTCATCTGAAAATCTATTTACTGCCTACCTCGTCCAATGGAATATATGCTTTGGGGTCAGGACCTTGGTCTATGTCAGTCATTCTCCAATTTGATTTATTGAGGCTCAGTTTCACAGTGTTGCCCGTCTTGATTTTAAACTCCAGGTTTGGTGTAAGAGGAGTGGGGATAGAGCACTTGTAAATTTAATGGACAAAGCTAGGCTCAAGTGACTATCTTGCTTCAACCTCCAAGTAGCTAGAACTTCAGGTGCATACCACCAAGCCTAGCATGATTCTCTTATTTTAGTATGCATCAGAATTTCCAGGAAGGCTTGCTGTAAAACAGACTGCTAAGGCCCCACCCTCAGATTTCATGGATCAGTGGGTCTGAGGTGAAATGTGCTTTTCTAGAAAGACTTTGGTGGTATTGATGCTTTCCTTCCATATCCCACATTTTGAGAATCATCCATGTACATTTCACCAATGGTCTCCAGCATGTACGGGGAAAAAAGGTTCCACAAGTACTTGTTGAATGGATCAGTGAATCATGGCTGAATGGGTGAAAGCTGCCTTGCTCATATTGTGAGTGGCAAAGAGAAACCTTTGAAACCCAAATGGTGAGCAGATGAGGACAGCAATACGGTACCCACTCAGGAGGCCTGTGACTTGGGGTTGGCATGCTTTTCTGGGAAAAGCTTGGGCGCACACTCGTTACATCATTGGAAACCATCAGCAAGAAACTGAAGGATGCCTAGGAACATTTTAAGCTATGGAGGACTCTGTCAAGGGGGATAAGTTCTATCTGATTTCCTTTTGTGCACTTATTAGAGTACAGCATAAAAGGAAGTAGGTAATCCAATATCTCATTCCGTAGGACCTTTCTTCATTGGCTTTAGGGTCTTCCTAGAATGTTTATCTTTCATTTAGGGTATTTCTTTCTAGATAGTCCCATTATGAAGGAACCACCATTCATTACAAGAGACACTTTCTTCAAAGTTCCACACTTGGCAGTATCTGAGTGTCCACCAAGAAGCTTGTCTCCAGTCCTTTTAATCTCTAGAATCTCCCAGAAATAGAAAAAGCACTCAGAATGGCTAAGTGCCTCACATTTTTTTCCTCGAGCTATATTTTGTTTTCTTCTCATGTAAACAAAACATTGTCCTCCCCGTAGAGAACCGAGTTATGAACCAAATGCCAGAAAATAAGAACAGAACAATCTTAGGTATTATTAGCAATGTGTTTGGTTTGTGTAAAATGATAGCTTCCAAATGTCACAAATGATCTCATTTTTGTTGGAATTACTCTGTAGTGGACAATTTAGTGTTTAAGGAACTTTGAGCAAGTTAAGGAATTTATGTTTTCAGATGTACATTTTTTATTTGAGACTATGCGTGCATATCGTCTAGGGTACAGATAAGGTGTTGTTTGAAAATGCATCAATGCCCATAAAAATATGCACGCATACACAACTCATGCGCACACGCGCGCACACACACACACACACACACACACACACAGGCACCAACTAAATGAGTGCATGTGCACGCTGAAACCAAGGCTAAAGAAGCCTCACTGCCTGATGTGCGCCAATGGTTGGGGGAGTGGAGGTCTGGTATATTTTCAAGGTTTTGTTTTGGTGTCAGATTGAGTGGAGATAGAGCAGCCATTAATTTAGCGGAGCATCTGGGATCTTTAAAGGCAGAAAGAGCCATACAATTTATCAATCTTAATTTGCTCACACTGCAGTTAGACAGGGAAGATCTCTGGGAGACTGTGACAGGACCCAGATGTTCTCCATTCGCCTGCTCTCCCACACGTCAGCGCCCACCCCCAACTTCCTCAGCCCCTCTGAACCCATCCCCCGCTCTTAGTCCTGGACAGCGCGGAGGAGCAGAAGTACATCCCGTGGGCAACTCCCTTTGCAAAAAATCCCTGGCACTTGGATTTAGGGACAAAACTTTCAACCAGATGGACACTAGAAATTTTAAGTAGAGGATCCAGAGGGTCTTGGGCAACATACTCAGTGTCCAGGAGAAGCTCAGAGCCCCCAAACACTCTTCTCAGTCAGCCAGATTTTTTTTTTTAAGGTTTTTCGAGACAGGGTCTCGCTTTTGTGGTTCAGGCTGGCCCTGAGCTCTACCTCAAACTCACATCACAGCAATCCTCCTGCCTCTGCCTCCCGAGTGCTAGGATTACAGGCATGAGCCACCACGCCTGGCACTGGTATGTGGTACTGGTTGCTGCTGGGGTGAGTCTCCACGCCCAGTATTGTTATGTGGTCACCGGGGATTGAACCCGGGTCCTTGCGCTTGTAAGACAGGTGCCGGAACCACTGAGCTATAACCCCGGCCCATCAGTCAGCCAGATTTGAGAGTCAATGGAAGGTCCTTCTTTCATTACATCGTTTTAAATTCGTTGAAGTCAGGAGTCGCATCTTATTTGTCTTTTATTTTCCTACAGCTTCTCCCACAATTCCTTATATAGCAATTCTGAGATCATGTGTGTGGCTAAATGGGCTCAGTGTACTTGCACTGACTTACCCTTCATAGATTCCTGTTTTCTGTAACCGTGGAGTTGTTCACTGCAGGGAAATGAACATGTGTGCATGCACACAGGTGTGTACATGCTGCGCGCGCGCGCACACACACACACACACACACACACACACAGCTCTATTCTCTTGGCTGTTGGTTCTTCTTATGTGCACCTTGTCTCACCAGGTTCTGGATATACAGGAGATAAGCCAGACAGCATTTCTGATTTCACAAAATTTAAATTCTGGTAGCTAGGATGGAAGAGCAAAGAGCAGATGCACCCGGAGTGGTAAATGCTATAAAGAGAAAGAGAAGAGAAAACACTGGGTTTTATGTACAAGGAGAGGGTTGATGTTTTACTGTAGTCTAGGAAGTGAGGAAGGAGGAGGCAGTGTTTGTTTTGATCCTTTGTGCGTGAGAAAGAGCGATTAGGTTAGGAACGGGGTGATTCCTAGCCCAGGGTTCTGTCACTTCTGCAGTTGCTTAGTCTCTGTGGAGAGAAGGAGGAACTTCCCTTTGTTTTCCAAATGGTGACCCAGGGCAGGGAAAAAGGAAGTAACTTCTCTTCTTCTAGCTATAGACAAAATGTTCTTGGCATTGGCACAGTTCCTTTCATCTAAGGCCTCAGCAGAAAGGTAAATGTCCCGGGCCCAGGGAGAGGTAGTGGAAGTCTCATGAACTCAATGGCAATTTCAAATGAATGAAATTATTTCTTTACGCTTTGTCATCACCACTCCAGGTTCTGAGGAAGTGAGCACAGCAGATGTGGGTTTTAAAGATACGAGGTGACTTTCAGAGAGAGGGAAGAATCAGAAATAGAGATGGTAAGGGCTTGAGGCTCCCCAAGTGGGCTCTGCTTCATAATATTTGAATCTGGCATGGCTGGGTCTTAATTTTACTCCTCTCAAAATGTCCCTGACAAAATGGCTTGGGGAACACAGCTTTAAAGAAAATGAGCATTTATTTATGATAGAACTTTTTGGAGCCACCATTATGCCAAGATGCATTATACTGCTTTGAGAAATAAAACATTAAACATTTCCTAAATGTGTCGATTGCAAAACTCTTTCACTTGTCAAGAGATGTGTTTTATTTTTTGGATTTTTTTTTTTTTTTGGACAGGGTCTCACTTTGTAGTTCAGGCTGACCCTGAGCTCATTATGTAGTGCAGGCAAGCCTTGAACTCACAGAAATCCTCCTGCCTTTACCACCTCCCCCCCATGCTGGGATTACAGACATGAGCCACTGGCACTGTGGTATGTGGTACTGATTGCTGGTGGGTGTGATTCGCCACACCCTGTATTGTTGTCTGTGGCTACCAGGGATCAAATTAGGGACCTTGTGCTTGCAAGGCAGGTGCTGGGACCATTAAGCTAAATCCCTAGCTTGATTGGTTGGTTTTTGGACCTCCGTTCCAGGCAACACACTGTTTGCAATCCCAGTTTGGTCCATGGAATTGTTGAGAGGGAAGAAGTTCACTCTATCATTGCAGTGACCAAAGCATTACACAGCAGAAGGTGTCCAGTGACTCATTTTCATCAACGATCAGCTTTTATATGTTGGGTAAATATTTGTTTTTGCCTGATCCACTATAGTTAGGAATATTGCAGTTTTGTAAACTATACTTTCCTAATTTATTTACTTTTTCTTATTTTTTTTCCCTGAGATTGAAGACTTAAAGCATGCTCTCTAGAACCTGGGGAGTATCTGTGGTATCACGCAATTCCTTTCTGGCAGAATGTGCAAACTGGGTCTATAAAAGTGCCAGGCAATTCATCTTGTCCACTTGACCTCCTTTATCTTGCTTATTTTATCAGTTCATCTTGGAAACACACTTTCACCAAGCTGACCATGACTATTTATATACACTTGCAAGACATTTCACTGGAAATCATTCTCAAAATGTTCTCTTCCATATAGCAAGAGAAGTGCTAACAGTTGGTCTCTGTTTCCTCATAATTTTTACCTTCATATAGTTTCCTGGGGCTTTCTTAACTCCTTAAGGATTAATAAAATGCTCTGTGGGTATTCCAAAAGGTCCTTTTAACTCTTGTAATTTCTTCTGGAGCAAGAAACATTTATTTGATATTTTTGTGTTTAAAGACTAGAAAGAAAAAAACTAAGGAGAGAAAAGACAGCTATTTGTTTTCTTTCAACTATTTAGATATTTGCCACACACAAGAGACTGTTGGATGTTGCAGAAAGTGTTGACCAGATCAGGGTACAATGTGGCCAAAGAGTCCTTGCCATTTGGAGGTTGATAGGAGAAGGAAACAAAGATATCTGTGTAATTGATTAACTGTCAGGCAGATAGAGGTAAATGAGACAGCAAAAGGTTCTGGAAATTTCCAGGGAAGACTTGATGAGAGAGGTGGCATTCGAGGTAGGCTTTGGAGCACAGGTGGATTTCATCTGGATGACGCTGGGAGGGAGGGAAATTTAGGAGCAAAGATGACTGCTCATTTTTGAGTGTGTTTAAGAGATACAGGGCCAGTTGTTTTTCATATGAGCCCACCCATATTCTATGATGTCAGACAGAAATCAGGGATGATTTGACTCCTCCTCCACCTCCTCCATACTCTGACCATCAAGCCCCTCAGTCTTGTGCTTTTCTCCTGTGTGTTTTTCAAGCTCATCACTAATCCTTTCCCAGTTCATCCTTCCTGGCTCCTCCTGGCTGTTTCCCTCCTTCTTGCCTAAGATACCTTTGCTCTGTTCTCCATTGGCCACCAGAAAGAACTTCCCACACAGCAAATGTAATGATGCACAAGGCCTCTGCTACAGCCCATGGTTGTCAAGACAGACCCCAAACTCCTCACCTTGCCCTGGGGTTCATACTTAGATGGACTTGAGCTCAAATTCCAGCTCCCTCCTTATAAGTCCTATGAGCAGCTCTGTTAACGTTACCCACAAAATGGGCTTGATGAGTGCTCATCAGAATTTTGAGGGTCAATGTCCTCAAAGCTTCCCCTACTCCAAGCTCTTGTCTGGTTCTCTCTTGGCCACATTTCCTTTTCTTTCTTCTTCCACCTCTCTCTCTCTCTCTGTTTGTGTGTGTGTGTGTGTGTGTGTGTGTGTGTGTGTGTATGTGTGTCAGAGTCTTGCTATGTATTTCAGCTGGCTTTGATTTCACTATGTAGCTCAGGCTGGCCTTGCCCTCATTGCAATTCTCCTGCCTCAGCCTACTGAATGCTAGGGTTATAGACATGTGCCACCATGCCGGCAATCCACCTGTCTTTTGAAAGTCAACTTCAGCATGCCTTTTTCTTGGAAATCTCCCTGAAGCCTCTTATTTACTACATAGTCCTACAGCCTACTTGGTATCTGCTCTCCCATCACACTCTGTACATAGCTCATCTTTCCATATCTGGCTAGTTTACTAGGAAAGAGTCTCAGAAGCACAATCGTTGGAAAAATGACAGGTGTATTTTGAATTTAGATACTCAACACTAGATTTCTCTCTAAGAAGGATAGCTACTTCCACTCCTACAAACAGTAAGATAAAAATAAAAGGACATTATTTTCCCCCACCTTGCTAGCCCTGAGTAGTGTTACTCTTTTTAGACTTTGCCAATCTTATAGGAGAAACATAATATACTATTGTTTTGTATGTACTTCTTTGATTTTGAACACCATTTCATAGTGTCTATATTTCTATCATTGTGGATTGACTCTTTGATTTCAGGTCATTTTTCTAGTTGGGACTTTCTTTGTCCTTAATTGATTACCTAGATACCCTTCTACGTTCACCAAGGAAAGATGCACTGAAAATGTTTTGCCTAACATATTACTTATGTTTGAACTCATAGTATGTCAGTGCTTTTCCTCATAGGGAAAGTAGTGGTTTTTATGTTGCCAGAGCTATCCATCTTCTCCTTTGCAATGGTAGAGTATTTTTTCACGGTAGGATTATAAAAAAAAATCTCTTACTTAGCTACCCTTAAAAATTTCATGGCATTTGAAAATCTTTAAACTTCGGTTTATTCAGAACTTATTTGGATAAGAGATATAAGATGGGGATATCTTCAGTTCAGTTCAGTTGCCCCCTAAACTGATAATCCATTGCTCTGCTGGTATGAGATTACAGTCTTTATTCCATGAGGCACCAATTAAAAATATTGACTTTATGTAATAACTTTGTGTGAGTGTGTGAGGGGAGTATGTCTCTGTTTCCTGGATTCTTTACTCTTTTCCATTGTTTTATCTAGTTAATATGCCAGAAAAGTATATTTGAGTAGTTGGAAACTCAACCTCTCAGCCTTGTTTTCTGCAATTTTATTATATCCTTGTCCTCACCTGGAATAAGGAGAGGCTTGCAACCATCTGAGGTCCCATGAGGGTCCTGGGGTGTTGTTGATCTGAACAGACCTGGATGCCTCATATTCTTTCATTCATTCTCGGACTAGGGGGATGGATTCAGCTATGAGGGTGCTCTCAGAGTCTCTGGATCTTAGTGCTATACCCAGTCTCTGCAGATGTCTGCACATTTGGATTTTTCTATACTGATAATGGTTAGGGTGACTCATGTAGAACTTTAGAGAATTAATGACAGTTGAGGGGAAGAACAGGAGTGAAGATGGACCTGCAAAAGAATAAGATTTTGACCTCTGCCCTCATTCGAACCTCTATTTGGTACCAACTTGTTCCTTACGAAAGACAAATTTCAACATCCATAAACTCATGTTACTTAAGTTGTTTTACTTTCTTAAGAATGTGGGAAATGATGGATTCCAAACACGAACCCTAGTGACCAGAACACTGTGTGATATGTTCACAGACAGAATGAGTTGGTGTTTATCCAGACTGTGAAATTCTTTTCCTATTTTTAGGGCACGGAGGAGAGGAACTTCACCTCGGTACTGTATATGGGTCCCATTCCTCCCTTCCTTGGAGACAGATCATGCACATAGGTTCACTATGCCTCCATTCACAAGCTAACATTTCTAACCACTGAAACTGTCTAGTTATCTTAACTCAATCCAGCCGCACAAAATACCATCTGCCAGAAGCAGATCAGGCAGAGCAGCAAGCCGGGTTTGGATTAAGCCAGTCAAGAGGCCTGCTTGCAGAACTGTTATTTGAGGAGGGGGGAAATGGTTACACAGGTCAAATTCCATGAAGCAAGACTTGGGCTAAATCTTCCATGCTCTCTGCTTTCCTGGTGATCAATGGATTTCCTCTAAGTAGGTTATCCCTTGGGGGCGTAGGCATCTTTTGTTATTGTACATTTTTGTGGTGACCAGATTTAACCTATAAATAGAACTTTCATGACTGTTCTTCTGGGAATTAGGAGCAGATCAACCCAAGGCTCAGCTTTCATAGGTGACTTGTCAGATTATGGACAGTGTACTGTTTCTCCTTCAAGAGGAAATGACACATTTCTGAGTGGGGGTGTCACCAGACACTGCCATACATGGAATTCCCCTAAAATGCTGTGACAATGTCAGGATGTCTTCAGGCAGTTGACTTCTGCTCTGAGTTTATAAAATGAAACCCAGATTTCCCCTCTAGAGATGTAAACAGAATTACTCCCATGTAGCAGCATGGCCAGTTGAGTAAAAATGAGTACTTCATTAGCTTTTATTATTTTTTGTGCCTACATTCTTGAATACAATCAGTCCTCAGGGAAAGGAAAAATAAATCTTTTGGTTTAATTCTTCTAGTATGGGAAAAGATCTTACTTAGCCATAAGGTCCAAAGTAATCAATCTTTCCAAATCAAAATGAGAGCTGATTATGCAGCAGAACAGATCAATGTATATCTGTTGTGTTTAACTTTGCTGTTTTGTCTGGAAGCTTGGCTTGATTACAAATCCCAGAAAGTAATAACTGCTTTAGTGGTTAACATAGGGCACTCTGGGTGCCTGGACATGCCAAGACACTAATGTGCTTTGGTGGCACAGAGGCAAACTGAGTCCTCAACTTCTGTCGCATCAGCGAGGCCCGGGAAGACGTGAAAACAGGACACGTGTCCATGATGCTAGGGGAGTGCACAGTGGGACAACTGTGGAGGACCTTGGGTAGTCACCAAAGACTTTCTGCATGTGATTATGTCTGAACTGACTCTGGGAAAAGGGGAGAAACAGGCCAGATAAAGGAGAGGGGTCAGGAATAGGTCAGGCAGAGGGGCAGCACTGCAAAGTGAGAGATGCGTGGTAAGGAACCGGGGAGGGAGACAGTGCGTCCCATTTGGAGGGGCAGCAAGATAGAACTACGGAAGTGCTAGAGCTGTAAGCCGTTATCCTGTGGGTGATGCTCAGATTCTGAGAAATGGTCAGAAAGCTTGGGGTGGAGAGCACAAAGTACCTGATCAGATGAATACTTTGGAGTGATCATTTGGGCAGAAGGACGGAAAAAAGAAGAAAATAGACTGCAGGTCATGACAGCAATTCCAAAGTTGCTGCTGAACTGCATGTAAAACTGAAGCAGGCCAGGACTAACCGAGTAATGCAAGAGACAGGTAAGATGCTTGTGATTCAACAGGTGTTTTTGCAGGAGAGAGCTGTCAAGAGCTGTTTGGATGCCAAAACCACTGAATGAGGGACTATTGGCTGAGAGCGATTGTGGAGAAGGAGCAATAGGGCAGAGGGGTCAGAAGAGGGAGGCTGAGGCGATACTTAATGTGGATGTGGGGAACCTAAGAGTAACTCTGTGCTTGTTAGGTTTTTTTTTGGTAGCTAAGTTGTGAGTGTTGGCCTGGAAAACCCAGCTGCCACCAGTCCTTGGAACTACTCCTTCACACTCTTTCTCTATTACTTTTATGACTTGAGATACTTCGTACTGGGGGAGTCAGACAGTATTGTCCTTTTGCATCTGAAGTTTTTCACTTAGCTGAATACCCTCAGGCTTCATCCATCAGCCCAACTTTCCTTCATTTTAAAGCTGAATAGTATTTCATTGTACATTTGCTAATTCTCCTGGGATGAACACTCAAGAGGGGTTTCCCTTTCAGCTACTGGGACTCATGAAGAGAGTCATGACAGTATATGTTGTACTTCCTGCTTTTCAGTTCTTTTGGCGACATACCCAAAAGTGGCATTTCTTTGTTGTATAAAAGTCCTTTGGAAACTTTGCACAATAAAGCCTTTGGTTAATCAAGCAATAGAAATGAGATGAATGAAAAGGCAGAAGTATTAAGTCTTAGGTAGGAGGAGAACATGAAAGGTAGACACATATTGGAATCTGTCAGCAATCCTAGCCAAAAATCTGTGGGTTATAAGGAAATATAATGAATACGATCCATTGTTCATGACACTTATATTTTCATTTTGAGAGAAAATTGACCAGTTATTTCAGTAATTAGTAGAAAGTTAGGGGTTAAAATTTAGGATCAAGGGTTGTAGCAAAAAAATATCTTCCAGGATGAATATTTGTATTATTTCAGAGTGGGAATGAAACTGTACTGGGAAACAAGGGAGTATACAGTGTTGCTGTCAACACATAATTAAAAGGATTTTTTCAAGGTCATGTTTTTAGGGACCTATGGTTCTTGTGCGATAAAAAGGACCAAATGTGGCTTGAGCTACAGAAGTATTGAAAGAATTTTAGTGAGTGTATACAAAACCCTTTGACCTGTGTCCCACGACTCATCCAAAGCCTTAAATTCCTATAAAAATAACCTCATTATAGCTGTAGGAGGATTGTTACATGTCTGCCTCCCTCCAACAAAGGAGGTCATGTGACACAGCATGATCAAGATGGAACAGTCGAAAGACTGAATTAAATATTTGATGCTCCTTATGTTATGGTTTATTGGTTTTGGACAGATGTCATTTAAAGTAGAAATTGGTCTTGGTCATGACTGTCAACTTACTGTTCTTGTAATTGCTTCTGGAAACTGCCCCTTTTCTCTTCTCCCATTTATTTTGAGCAGTTTTTCTCCTTAATACTAATTTAAGCATCCCAATGTTCAACAGAAAGTGATGAAAAATGTAAAATATACTTTGTCTTCTGCTCTAGAAAAGGGTGGGAGCATGGCAGCAGAGACACACTGTAATTGACAGATTTCTGTGGAAGGTGCTGGTCACGTGGTACAGTTGGGTCCCAGGCAGGACAAGCCAGGGTCTGCCAACCATGTTTTAGCAAAGGCCATCTCCTGTCCTCAATAGCCTGACCAACCCAGAGTTCAGTTAGAAAAACAGAGAGCAGTAGAATTTCCAAAACAGCTAACATTCTTTTCTAGCCAATTTGAAAAATTATAAAGCTTCCATAGAAAGAGACAGATAATAATTATTTAAATATCACTTACGGCATATTACTTTATTCATGATATGTTCATCAGTGGAAGTGGAAACTCTGCAAGGGAAAAGAATGTCTCATTCACCTTTGCCTGATGGCCCGTGGCCTATTGGTCACACAGTAGAAGCTTATCTAATAAATGAAGGATTAAAGCAACGAGCCCAAAGAACCCGAAGAACAAGGGATTCTGAACATGGTACCGGGTTGTGGTACCTTGAGGTCATAGAAGACAGTTTCATTCAGACTTGGAGGGTGGGTAAAACAATAGCTTCCCAAAGATATCCAGGTTTGAATCCATGGGACCTATGAATATTCATCAGTGGAAGATTAAACAGCTCATCAGCCAATCATAGAGGAAAGAGCTTACTGTGGGCAACTTGAGGGGCTGAGTGTTATCAGGAAAGTCCCTTAAAGTGACATACGGAGCCAGAAGACTGTGTCAGAAAGAAGCGTGCTGGCTTTGAAAATGGAGAAGGGAGCCATGAGCGAAGGAATCCTGGCAGTCTCATGGGAGAGCTGGATGAGGAAGGAAGAAGATTCTCCCCTAAATCTAGAAAGGACACAGTCATGCTGACATCTTGATCACAGCCCATAGAGACTCACTTCAGACTTCTGCTCAGTGGAACCGGAAGTAAACTTGTGTTTCCCTAAGCAACTTATTTCTTTGTAATCTGTTAGAGCAGAAACACCAGTTTCCTAGTTGATTTTTACCTGTTTCTTACTGACACTTTCCTGATACTCTTTGGAGAAACACGTATATATTTGGGAGAAGTTAACTTCCTCCTTCATGTTAGACAGGAGCGTGTGAGTCAGACACGGCCAACTGGACCATCCCATTTGCCTGGTCTCAGTGCTTAGTTAATAGCTAGACATTGCTGAGTCCACTGTGAAAATTGTTTTTTCAGGGACTTTTGAGAATAAAGCTGATGGGCTGAGTCTTGGAGCTGTGGATGATGTCTCACATCACGAAGATCCTACAACTAAAGACAACACCTAGGTGCTGGGTTCAAAACAGAAGATGGCTTGGGTCCCTGACTCTAGCTCTCCTGAATGATTGCACAAGCCAAAAAACTGGTATTTATTTTGTGTAAGCTATTTAAATTTGGGTTTTAGTTCTCTCTCTCTCTCTTTCTCTCTCTCTCTGGCTGTGGGGATCAGACCCAGGACTAGGCAAGTGCTGGACCACTGAGCTTTATCCCAAGTCCTTTATAAATTTCATTTTGACACAGAGTCTTGCCTAGACCATCCTTGAACTTGTGATCCACATGCCTTCATTTCCTGAAGCCTCTGGTTTTGTGTGTTCTGTAGTATAATTGCTGTACCCTTTAACTATTAAAAGTTTCTTTTTTTTCTTTATTTATTTCCTTTCTTCTTCCCTTTCTCCCTCCCTTCGTTTTGTGGGATGGGGTCTTGCTATACTGCTCACACTAAGCCTTGGCTCCTGAGAGCAAATGATCCTCCCGAGCAGCCAGGACCACAGATGCATGCCTCCACACTCAACAAAAGTTTTAATTGTTACCAGGAGGTCACTTTAAAAGTGCAACAATTGCTCTAATGATTTGTCATTACTAAATAAGTTCATGTGCTTGTCTTGTGGTTTCCCCATATTTTATTAATTTATTTCTTAAAAACTCACCAGCTTGCTTTTTTTTTTTTTTACATATCAGTGAGGCATATCTTGTCATTGAATTATTTAGCATCAAAGAGTGAAGTTTCCTCTTTGATTGTGTAAAGATCTCTTTCATGAGGCTTCATTTTAAAGTTTAGCTTTCTTCTTTGTGAACTGGCCTACTCACCAATTTAAGAAGTTACAATGGCCAAGCATATAATGCGGGAAATGGATGGTCACTATGGTTGACCAGAAAGCCCACATCGGTCCAAAGGGGTCTATCACTGAGAACCAGTGCAACACAATGCACAAGAATTCAACTCGTGGACACTTTCAACTTTTGCAAAAGGCCAAAAGTTTGGATATTCATGTGTAGCTCTAAATCATCACTTGTAGGATTCATGTAAGAAGACACTGACTCAATTAAGTCTCAGCAGATAGTAACTTTGATCTTTGGTTGAGCTATGATTTTGGGGTGCAGGTGTTTCAGGAATTTGGGAGTATTATTAACCTTGACATAATCAGTCAGCCACAAGTAAAGACATTGGTGATAACACCAGTGATGAAAGCCATACATTTATTATAGAGGGGTATTAGAGGAACCAAACCCCTAAGGAAGTGAATAGGGCCAGAGTTGTCCAGGAGAGCTGGAGCAGTTGGCATGATTCTAAAAGAAGAAGAGAGATTCCTGCAGCTTGGGAAATGTCCGTGACCCTGCCATCTACAAAAATAGCAAGAAGAAAAGAAAGATGATTGGCAAAATATAAAACAATTTAATGTTTGGTGAACAGTTTAGCATGAAAATTAATACCTATTGACCTATTAATTCAGGGCAAGTCTAGTAATTCCCTGAAAGAATATAAAGATTAAGCACCTGAAAGTACTGCTTTTACTGTGGGCAGCTATTCTATCCATTCAATCAAGGTCAAGGGTAAAAAGTATGAATGTTATAATTAATAAGGAAATGGCTGTAGCATATATAGATGTTATCAGTGAGAACAGTTATTTGCTTCAACTTCATTTTAATAACAATGGTTTCTGTTAAAGTAATAACACTCAGCATAAAATTTAACATTATATGTGTATAGTTCATTGGCTTTAAATGCATTCAAATTATTACAAAACTCTGACCACTATCTATCTCCCTCTTTTTCATCATTGTCAAATAAATCCTATCTTTCTATTCTTTCTCTCTTCAGCCACGTGGTAATCACATTCTCTTTTTTTAATCTCTTAATCTGACTATTCTAGAGACCTCATATAAGTAGAATAAGCCATACAATATTTCTCTTTGTGAAACTGTTTTCACAAAAATATTTGATAATGGTTGAACTCAGTATGTTCAAATCATTAATTTAATTGCTGGAACAAGAGTGATGAAAACCCAGACATAGCCCTTGCTGTTGGGAATGGGGCAAGGAGTGGGCAGACAGTGAAGAGAAAAATGTAAAATGAGCGAGGTCATTTCACAGAGTGCTTTGAATATGTAAAGTTTGAGATTTTCATTAGGGACTCAAGTTCACATAGATTAGACTTCTGGGTGCATCAGAGAAACAGAGAGGTGGAGACACTGCAAATTGAAGGGCCAGTAGAGAGTGCAAAGAGGCCAAAGGAGAGGTGGGACACTCCTGCACCCTGTATTTAGAAATAGACCATGGAAGATGAGACACAGCAGAGATGAAGGAACAGTGACTGACAGACAAGTAACTGGTGAAGAAAGAGACAAAAGAAGAGAAAGTAGTTGATTCTTGGCAACATGGGTTTGGATGGTGCAGGTCCATTTATGTGTAGATTATTATTATTATTATTATTATTTGAGATGCAACAATTTAAAAAAAGTAGAGATCACTTGCATGGCCTGGAAATATTGAAAACACTTAGAACAAGATGCTATGAATGCATAAAATATATATAGATCATAGCATATTTTATTTTTTACTACTGTGTGTATATGCATAGCTATTATAAAAGTTCAAATTTATCAAAATTTGCCAACACAAACATGCCATTCACAGTCCAGAGAAATGGAAATATAAAGATGAAATATCAAGTCTTGAGTGAATCGAGTTAATTTCATAGCCACTTCTTGCTATTGACTCCTAGTCCAAAAGTTACATGCAAATTTTAATTGCCTGAGAGTCAATCTCCCTAACCTCCATGTTGTGCAAGGGCCAGCTTTTACTTCCTAAGGGACCTGGGGGTGGGCTGAAGATGTGTGGAGTTGGAGAGTGGGGACCTCCAAATGGCTGTTAACTTTGATCTGAGTGTCATCAAGAGTCTGGATCAGGGGCCCAGGGATATAGCTCAGGGGTTCTGGTTCGATCCCTGGTAACCACATAGCAATACTGGGCGTGGAGACTTACCCCAGCAGCAACCAGTACCACATACCACAGTGCCGGGCGTGGTGGCTCACGCCTGTAATCCCAGCACTCGGGAGGCAGAGGCAGGAGGATTGCTGTGATGTGAGTTTGAGGCTGAGCTCAGGGCCAGCCTGAACCACAAAGCGAGACCCTGTCTCAAAAAACCTAAAAAAAAAAAAAGAGTCTGGACCAGGCCATTTCAGGGAAGTGTGAGAAACAAAGATGGTGGCTGTGCACTTTAACAGAGATTATGTTGTAAAGAAAGACATGGAATTACAGATAAGCCCCCAAAGAGTACAGTTGGCCCTCTGTATCTCTGTGGTCTCTGTAGGTGGATTCAACCAATCTTTTTTTTTTATTTTTATTTATTTTTTATTTTTTTAGGTTTTTTGAGACAGGGTCTCGCCTTGTGGTTCAGGCTGGCCCTGAGCTCAGCCTCAAACTCACATCACAATCCTCCTGCCTCTGCCTCCCGAGTGCTGGGATTACAGGCGTGAGCCACCACGCCCGGCACTGTGGTATGTGGTACTGGTTGCTGCTGGGTGTGGGTCTCCACACCCAGTATTGTTATGTG
>PVIR01001634.1:0-31236 GCA_004026965.1 Petromus typicus | reverse complement strand
TTCAACCAATCTTATATCAAAAATATTTGAAAAAAACGACTGCTTCTGTACCAGACATATACAGACATTTTTAATTATCATCATTCTCAAATAATATAGAACAAACATTTATACAATTTTTCCATTGTATTAGATACTATAAGTAATCTAGAGATGATCTGAAATATATAGGAGGATAAACATGTAAGCACTACACCACCCTACACAGGCAGCTGAGAGTCAGCAGAGTTTGGTACTGTCAGGAGTCCAGAAGCCAGTGTCTCAGGAACACTATGGAGCAGTATTTCCTAGTATGTGGGAGGAGTTCATGACCAGCCTTCTGGACAGAAAGAGCTGACTCATCCTCCTGTTAGAGAAATTGCCACAGGCAGTACTGCCTTTGAACTCCCAAACTTGTAAACCCCTTCTCAGAAACTAACCTGTTTGTCAATAAAAGAACACATCTCTCATCAAATTTAAAGAAGGGCCAAAAACATTTTGGTCATTTCTGTTTTACTTCCAGCAGCTGGGGGTGGTGATTTGCATGGTGTGTCAGTCATGTTCTTGCAGGAGGAAAGCCCTCTTGTACTCAGATGGAAACTTTCCTATTTCAAAATAATTTGATGTGCTAGAATCATTCTTTTTCACTAATCAAATGGTATAGGAAGGCAGACCACAGAGATGACAAAGGATGAGAGATTTTCAAATGACTCCAATAAGGGTTTAGTGGCTCAGGTACCATGACAGGCATCTTCAGCCCACCCCCAGGTCCTTTAGGAAGTATCAAACAGCAATTTAGATACATAAAGAACTTAGGTTTTCAAGCCATTTAAAAGAAATGTTTCACAAATCCCATCAAAAGCCACACTTATGCCCAACAATTAATTGCTCTGCAAGATTTAGAGTTTTTCTAAGACCTCCCAGTTAATAGTACCTTCCTAGTCAATGTATTCAGGGCGAAAAGTGGTTTCACAGAATAAACAAACTACTTAATATCCTCTGTGAAGACATGTTATATTTTTTCCTCTTCCAATAAAATTCCCGACATTAGAAAACACACATTTTCAAGCTCACAGAAAATAACTGTGAGAGGAAAGACACCACATTATTTTCTCTCAGCTGCATCTCCAGTCACAAAACTTAACTCTTAACAGATGTAAACCTTCACTCCTTTTCCCTCCTCATAATTTCTGTCTTGAGTGAGACAACTAAAGAAGACATTTTTTCCTCTCATGTGAACTCAAAAGCAGGAAGCACTGGGTTTCAGCTCTCATGGTGAACACTTGGTAGGGTGCGGGTAGGGTGTGATTCATCTCCACTACGTCCCTGGATGTACCTGTGAGGATCATGGTGGGAGGGAAAAAGAAGTCCAAGGATTAGACTTTTAAAAACTATGCTCATGCTCATCAAAAGAAAGCTTAGATGCAAACTGGAGAGGACAGTAAACTCTCTTATGGATAATAATATCCATGAAGAAAGACAACTGGGCATTCTAGTTAGGTGGCTGGTGAAGACAGTCTATTATGGGCTCATTCAGGTGATGAAAGCTGGCTGACTTTAAGCACCAGAGGCCTAAGAGGACATAGCTTCCTGATGTAAGGAAACCCCCCATAGTTATACACTTACCCACAAAATCTTTTAAATGTTCAATATGTAGATGTGCAGACACTATTATACTTAAATTATGATGGAGGGGATGTGTCAATTCGTGTTGTCTAGAAAAACAGAATTGATAGAATATCTACACAATGAAAGGGATTTACTAGAGAGGCTTTTGGGGTCAGAGGAAGGAGTGCCCACAATAGCCATCTCTATACCAGACTTACAGATGATCCAGTAGTTATTCATTCCAAGAAACTAGAAATTGGCCTTGATATTTGGCTCAAGTGGTACCACACCTACCTTGGAAGAATAAGGACCTGAGTTCAATTTCCAGTACTGAAAAAAAAAAAAAAAAAAAAAAAGCTGGAAACCTCAGAGCAAGAGGATCCAAGATTCTGAGCCAGGAGTAGGCAGCAGGACTGGAATCTCCCAGGGACTCTGAAGAAGCTGGAGTCCATGGTCCCCAGGCAACGATTGCAGTGAAAGACCACACTCCCAGAGGCAGGCTGGAGCCTTTCTAACTTATGCTCACTTCTTCCTTCTTCCCCTTTCCATTCCATCTGAACCGAGAGCCCATTGGATGGCACCACAAATAGTCAGGGCAGGGGGCAGGTCTTTCTTTCCAGTTGGCTCATTTACATGCCAATCAGCTCTGGAAACTCCTTTACAGACACCCCTAGGGATGTGTTTTGCTGATCTGCTATGCTCTCAACCCAGTCAAGACAACAATCCACATTAACTATCATGGTACCCAAGAGGGATGGTCCCCTTTTTGTAGGAGAACCCCTCTTTTGACATACTTTAGGGAGAATTTCATTGTGATTAACTCAAGACCCTGCATACCAATCAGTAAGTGAGTGGTTGAGCAGGGGCTGGTCCTGGATCCCAGTGGGGCCTCTTACTACAGGGTTTTCCTGGCCAGGGCCACTTCAGTCACTGCTACTCACTCTACTTAAGCTATGATGCAGGTGAGACTTAGGGCAAAGCCCTCATAGCTTTATTCATTCTAGAGCAATTTCATGGCATTGCAGTTAAGATCAGTCTTGGAAATCATGCTTCTGGTCTTTTATTTCAGTCCAGCTACCTTGGACAAGATTTAAATGCATATTACAGTATAATAATTTTGTGGCTGTGATAGGCAGGTGTTTCTCCTTGCCCTACATGATCAGCCCTTTTTATTTTGAGACAGGGTCTTGATTTGTTGCCCAGGCTATTCTTCACCTGGTGATCCTCCTGACTCAGCCTGCCTTATAGCTGAGATTACAAGCTTGCATATCACTCGCATGAGCCTGTGGTTTGGCAGCAGCTCTTCTAATCTTCACTGGGCTTTGATAGAAAGGGTTCTATTCCTGGTGCTTCTCATCCTCCTCTTGGGATGAGGACCCTCACCCCAACACATCCTCCTCATGGTGTTGTTCGAGACCAAGGAGACTAAAGTTTATTATGCATGTGCTCTTAAAAACACATTTGTTCCCTGTTTTCTCATATTTCATTGACAAGAGCCTATTACACAGATGCTCAAAAACAAGCACCAGGGGAAGACAGGCATCCAGGGAAGGACAGGAGGTCTTCTGATGAAAGAATAGCAGAAGCCACAAGATGAAGAACATGACTGTAGTGAAGATCAAGAATAGGACCATGAACCAAAATGACCACGGAAAGGAATACAGATCCCACCAAGATGGGTTCACGGAAGGCACTGCCATGCAGGAGGAAGGAAGTTCTCAGTGTTGCATTAAATGTCACTTTCCTATTGTCCGTGGGAGGAACAGCCATAAGGTGCAGCTCCGGGGAGAGATTCCTCCATTGGTTCCCTGTGCTCAGTTCTCTTTCCAAAACTCCATGCAGCAGAGTTCACCTGCACTGAGGGAAACTTCCTTTCCCTTGGACCTCTGTATAGGCTCTGTCTCCCTCTGGGGCACTGCAGTCCACTCACCTGAGCAAGTAGGCAGCCAGAGTGTTTAGGTTGCCTTCAGGAACATTTTGACTCTTCACTGACTCTCCATTGTGATGGGCACTCTTCATATACATCCCTCCCAAATTCCAAGGGTAAATGTTCCTTCTCGGCTGTGGTCCAATCGTGTGAAGGAAAATGCAAGGTAGATTTTGGACTTTCTTCACTTTCTACTTGACAACATAAGGCAATGAAATGTCTCTATCATTCCTTGGCCAAGACAGGAAGGATCAGCCAAAAGAAAAATCACCACCGTCTCTCCTTTTCTGTCCTAAGCAGAAGCGAGTTAGGAGCAATTCATCCTCTCAGTTATATGTACAGCATTTTGCTTAAAAAACTGATGGCATTTCAATGTCACCTGGATTGCTTATGAAATGAGATTGATGCTGATGCAGTTAGCAGATTGGCTTAGTTTGAGGATTAAATTGGGATCCTGTTTGTCAGGATTAATCCTTCATCATTTCTAGCTTCCAAAAGATGAAAGTGAAATATTAGACTTAACTTCTAGGCAGTAAAATCAATAGATAGTTTCTTAAAATGAACCAAAAAGTAGTTTTTTATTTAATAAATGAAGTTTATTTTACAATTGTTTGCAAACCTAAGAATTCCTGTGGTTGGGTGGGGGGAGTAACTCCACTATTCATAAATGATCCAAAGTGTGAGTTTCTTTTTTCATCTATTCAGATATGTTGTTGTTGTTGTTTGTCATACTGAGGATTGAACTCAGGCCCTTGTGCTTCCAAGGTAAGCACAGTGTCACTTGTGCTAATCCCCCACCTCTATTCAGGTACCTTTAAAGTGAAAATTAATATCCTCTGTGGAATTTGTAGGAGGCACAAGATGCTGGAAATGGTTAATCATTCACGTGGCCCTCAATGGACTTCTGTGAGTTGAAGAAGACAGAAATCCCATAGTTCTAATTCCCAGCCCTTTGGTGCACTAAAGAAAGAATTTAGGTTTGTGATATTGTACCTAAATATCCTTTACAGATCTTAGCCCTTAGTGAGGTCTCCAGGTGGGTGAGCTAAAAAGTAAAAAAAAAAAAAAAATACAAACTGTTTTAACACCATGGTTTGAAGTGTTCCTTTCTTGTTTTAGCACAGATTATGGAATTCATGGTGGTATTACCAGTGTTACCGTGTGTGGTTCTCTGGAATTACTGATCAGGTTACAAATGTCTGTTACACCAGTTACTACAGTGCAGCTACTTACTCTTCCTACACCTTGATTCATGGATGAAACAAGGATAATTCTAGTACTGAGAAAGAGTCTCTCCTGGATTCAACTTTAGTCAGGCTCCTCTGATCCCTCAGCTCCATTAGGGCTGAATTTAGGCTTTCATTTCCATCCTTGTTGAGTCCAGGTTGCAAAGAATCATTTCAGTCACTTTTAGAAGTGGCCTCCCTCTTTGGCCAGCTTCCACATCAGAGCAAACTCCTCATCCTCTGACATTCCCCAGGCGATGGCTACTCGTGCTGGCTGGTCCTTAGCCAGAACCCTCCCTTAACCCTGGGGTTTCCTCTGAGTACTTTTCCATCCCATTGTCCTCCATCCTGTGCCTTGGCTATGAATTCCTATCTTTTCTTCTTGTATTAGTTGAGCTCAGCCTCTCCCACTATCACAAACCACAGCACGCATTATGATGCTCTGGAACAGTCTGTCTTGACCTTTAAGGAGTATCGGAATAATTTGTTCTCTTTGACACTATCTGCTTCACATGGGTACTGTGAGGATTAAGTGAAAAAAATGTATGTAAAGCACTGAGCAGAGTCTGGGAGTGTGTGTAATGTGATTTCATCTCTACTGACATCATTATGGTTTATATTATTTCTCTCTTAACTCTTTGCTACTTTACTTTCTTTTCTCCTTTTTCCAGTTTTGCTGACATTTATATTTGGTTTTGTGCATTTTTCTTTGGGCTACTCAGACACCTCTAGACCATAAGCCTTTAGATATATATATAGGTTTGAAATGAAAGTGACATATAATATAAAGAGAAAGACTCATCCTACTCCTTGCTCATGGCCATAGAGAAAGTACTCAGTTGTAACTTCTTTTTAGTAGATTCCTGAATGCCAGCCAAGGTAGTGGCAAGTGTTTTTTGCAATAAGTCCATGAATAGTCTTATATCGAATGAATGATAAATATTAGAACTCCAAATGAAATGTGTACATTAAATGTACTGAATTCTCATGAAATACAAATTAAATGAAAGTAACATTTGAAAAATAAGCACCAAACCACTTAAATAATGCTGCTACAATTGTGACAGCAAAAGCACATTTAGATGCAAATGAACTGAATTCTTTTGAGAGCAGCAAGTGTATATCAAGGACAGCAAACATCTTCCGTTACTTCTGCAGAGGTCTCATTCTTGCACAGTTCATTTACTGAAACAAACAAAAAGAAGCCCCACCCCTGAAGGTATTCACTCCATTGCTATTCCTTAAATAGGCAGCTGTGAAGGCATTCTCCCACAGAGAAAGATGGCTAAGCAATTGAATAGAGTACCTGGTAGTGGTGCTTGGTCCCAAAATGTGAAAAGCAAAAAAAAGTGTTTTGGATCTTGGATTATTTTGGAGTTTGGAATATCTGTACACAATGAAATATGTTGGGAAAGGGACCCAGGTATCAACAAGAAACTCTTTTATGTTACGCATACTCTTTTCACATGGAGCCTGAAGTAGTTGTGTGGAATAGTCTTAGTGTTCCTGTGATTTATTTGTGGTTTCTCACAAAGCCAAGAGTGAAATTGTTTATTTGTTGCATGACGTCGGGGCTCAAAAAAACTGAGGTTTCAGAGCATTTCACATATTGGGCTTTTGGATTAGGAATATTTAACTTGTGATAACATTGTGTGAGGACTATCACCAGGAGGAAGTGCCTGTATTGGGAGTACACTGGTGCTCAGTGATGGGAGTGGATTACACAAGTGCAGGGTACTTGGGTACTTAGTACCAGGGTTACTACTATATGTACGTGTATGTATGTAGAGTAACTGATGTCATTCTAGAATTTGGAGGAGACATCGGCCTTACCTGGACACCAGGCATGGTTGTTAGGTGTAAGGAAACACAGCTTAAAATATGTGCTTCCTGCTCTCCTTGAAGGTGGAAGATGGTCACATAAACAGATGGAGAGGGGCAGGAATTTAAAACACTATTGAAATCTGGGAGGAGTCTAACATTGGGAGAAGACGCAAGAGAAGATGCATAAAGAAGCTAAGATGGACATGTAGACAAAATTCAAAAGACAGTGTAGACACATCACTTGTAAAAGGTGAAAGGATTATAAGTAACCCTCTCACCCCTTTATTCAGATATATTCACATACCATAAACTCACCTGTATACACTGCAGAATTCAATAATTTTTGGTATGCCCATGGAGTTATGAAACATCACACCATGATCTAAGCGCAAAACTTTTTGTCATCCCAAGGAGCATCCTAATATTACACTTTCATCTATCTCTCTATGTTAAAATGTTTTGATGATAAAGAACCAAGGTGTAAAAGTGGCAAATTCTGATGCCTCACCCTTAGGAGAAAGCATCATGTTCCATTAGAACATAAACCATAAAAATGCCATCATATCTTTAAGTTTTAATTTTATTAGTGACAGGGTAAATAGTTCCATGAAACTCTCCATCAGTATCTACACATGTATTTAAATAAGTCAAAAATTATGTTGTAAGAGTGGAGTTTCAGAGGTGATTAGTATGTGTAACTTATTTACTGCATAGAAATCTCTAAGTTTATAAAACTTAATTTGCCTATTTTCCTGTGTCAAAAAAAAGAAAAAAAAAAGCCAGAACTGAAAAAGGGAATCATTTGTAGAGAAAAACAGGCACTAACAGGAGTGCAGAGCCTTATGAAGAAATGAACAGTGCTCTTTGGGTTGTATACTCAGTGCGTGGTGAGTCTTCTCCATGTGGAGGAGACGTACAAGACACATCCCTGGAGGGAGGGCTCCCCCAAGCTGTCAGTTTGCAACTTCCTTGCTTCTTTCCTTCCTAAGGGGCAAAGGCTGCTGTGTGCCTGTGTGTGAGGGTCTCCTGCAGTCTCTGGAGGTAGCCGTGCCCTGGAGCAAGGGACCTCTCATGGCTGAGACTGGAAAGTGATGGTTTTCTTCGGAAGCTCTTATGCTCTGCCACATTCTGACTTCTCTAGTTTCCTCTAGTTATCTTCAGCAACTTTGTTCTCAGGCCCCTATGGTTGGCTGTGGGACTTCCGAGTTGCTTCACAAACACTATCTTAAAGGCCTCGGTTACATTCTCTCAGGGACCTTTAATCACTCAACATCTCAAGGAGTTAATTTCTCTTAGTCACAAGTCAGGCACAACAAGCAGGACCTTATCTAGGGCAGATAGAGCTGTCTGGAATTCCTGAAATATACAGGGTCACTCACTTGTAAAGCTGGATCTATCTACAAGACCATCAAAGGAGACTCCAGGAGCTGGTGTGGGACTCACCAATTCTCCTAAGCAAATACTATGCTCATCCTCATCAGGCCTGTAGAGTGACAGTGCGAATTCCACCCACAGGCCCCAGACAGCTACCACGGCAGTGTTTAATTCATGAGCAGGAAGAAGATGAACTGCACACGTGTGTTCTTCCATGTGCCTTTGGCTCACTTTCTGGTGAGGTTCTGCAATTGGAGCCAAATGGCTCCTGTCCAGGTTAAGGCACCACATAAAATCTAGTGTCTGTGAGTCTGGTTCATCTTTCAAATAAAGTGTGATTGTTGAAACTGGGACACAGATTTTTCCAACTGCTCTGTAAACTAAAGGATCTTGGTCAGCTTGTTCTATCATACTTAATATTCAGGATATTCATTTAAAGATAACTAACGCCAGTGTAAACATGCCTTAGATACATAGTTCTATAAAATATTGCACATAAAAATTTGTTCAGCATTTCTTCATAGTAACTTTTCATTGTTACAAAAAAGGTACCTATGGATTTGGTTGGTCAATTTTCTTTCAAAATGATAACATTATGCATGATTATGGGTTATTTACAGGGTGTTAAACAACACATTTTAATGATGATTAAATTAAAGATGAAGGAAAAGCTAGCTCAAAGAAAAGACTATTCTCCAAGGTTATGACTATAATGATAAGCAGTAAAAATGAGTAACAAAGTTTGAATAAGCAATTTTAAATAAAATTTTTTATGGCTTAGTTTTCTAGATTTGTCTTACACCTGTAGAACTTTATTCTTCCATCCTATTTATGTTCAGCATATTTTTGCTGTGCATCTAAGTATGAGGTGTAGCAGGAAAAAAGTATTTAATTCCAAACTAAATATTGGTGTTGCTTGTTATAGCTATTAAAATAATATATATGCATAGTTTTAAATTTTTTATTAATGGACTCTAGACATTTTTACTATCAGTTTTAAATACCACACAGAGTGGTGAGTACCTTGAAATTCATATTTTACCTTAATCAGTGGAAAGGTTTTTTTAAAAAATATGTATATATATAAAAGAAAATATAAATGCAACACTTTGTAAAGCTAAATTGAGCAGATGTGAGTGCTTAAATGGTGAAGACTAAGTATAACTCCTGGTAGAAAGAGGCAAGGCATTAAGCAAACCAACTCTTAAAGCCAATTTGCTTTCCTTTACTGCTGTCTAATTTTTTTAAAAAAAACAAAGCCCTGTTAAATGAGTTATCTGAACACAGTGGTTATCATAGGAAGGAAATGAAGTAAGTGATCCCGAACGCTAGCTAAGCAAAGCGTAATTTCCAGATCCTCTAGAGAACCAGAATCTCAACCTCAAGAAATGGAAAATAAATAAATAAAATTTTATCCTCACAAAATTATCTTTGTCATTTCAAGAGTACGTTCACAGCACCAACAACATATTGCTTGTCTCCCTGAGCCACCGCACCAGTAGACATGTTTCTTTTCCATAGGGAGGTGTTGAATGTTCTGTTGGATACAGTAGTGTTGGACAGTTCAGTCTTCATTTACCCTCTAAATTCTGTAGCAATTCAGATATTTCAGCTTTGCCACTCAAGTTGGGACTTAGGTTACTCAAGTAACCTAAGTTTTCATGCCTATTCAGTATGTCTGCCAAATATGGAATGATGAAAACAAAAGAAATCTTCCAAGGCTGCAGATTGCTTCTGACATTGCCATGTCCATTTCCAAAAGGCTCCTCTGGCCTCCTGGAAATTTCCTTCCTCAAAGGGTAGAGTAGATGAGGTGATAATCTTATGGCCCTCGGCCCATTTCCTAACTCCCTGGAAGGCACAGGAAAGTTATTATTACTTAGTCCCCCCTGTCCTTTCATTTCTTTGGATAAGGTTTTTGTTTGTCTTTGTCACGAATCCGGGCTCTTATCACTGGTCAGCTGTTCCCTGTCAGCCATATTATCCTGAGGAGGTCTTGCTCTGTCAAAGAATCCACACTGTGAGAAAGAAAAAACAAGGGATAGCATCAAGTCAAACTTCTTATTTGAAGAATAGTCACTTCATGTGTTCTGAGGAACTTGGAGTTCTGTGAATGTCATCTGTTCAACCCTCCAAACTAAAAGTTGCAAGCAGTGTGTTTGATAGCTGCCTATAGAGAAGAATTTGTTGCATAAGGTGAGGTGAATAGGACGGTGTTTGCGTCCTCTGGCCATGATGAGGTAGTGGTAAAATATCTCTCTACTTTTTGTTTTTTTTGTGGTACTGAGGATTCAGTTGAGCTACATCCCCAGCCCTTCTCTCTCCCTTTTATTCTGAAATAGTATCTTGCGAAATTGCCTGTCTTGAACTTGAACTTGCAACCCCCCTGTCCCTGGTCTCCAGCATATTGGGGTCAATACACCAGACCACCTGAATGTCCCTATTTTATGCGAACCTCTCATGGACCTTGGATATTTTCCCAGGATTCCAGCAATGTGTCCCAGAGTCACTTCCTGCTTTTCTTCAAGTTTGCTGAACAGTGCTAACTACTGGCCAGAAGTGGAAAATCTCCTCTTGCTGTGGACTCCTGGTGGCTTTGGTAAGAAAAAAGGAGGTCATTGCTTACTGCTCTCACTTGATGGGACCTTCAGTAATTAGAAGAAGATTGAATCTGTCCTTTCTCTCAATGACAAGACCAGCTAGGGATGAATACTCTAGTGACTTTGCACAGATTCACCACCAAGTGTGGAAAGAAGTGTTTCTAGGATTTTCTCCCTCTTGAATTTCAAAGCAATATCCTGCTCAGGAAGATAAGTCTGTGGCTAGAATCCTGGAGTCTCATTGCTCATTTATTATTTCTCATGTTGGAAACCCAGTATAGGCTCTTCTCCAGGAGCAGTGGAATATTCTGTCAATCAGAATAAATGATTGTACCACTTGCACACAGGAAATACAGTTACAGAGAGGAACATGACAGTCATTTCCAAATGTGTGCCATTGATCATGTGGGCTCAGAATGGCACAAAACAGCTGATAGGGATTAGAAAAGCTATTCTTTAGCACAAAACCAAGGTCTTCTCAAATTGCAGGCCTACTACGCATCTTGCATATTGCTTCAAAATAAAAATCTACTGTGCTTTTAGGGACCATGACAACCAAGGTTAACTAATATGTGGCTGGATTACTTTCTCTGTAGTCATCTGCTTATGACACCTGGCCTCCAGAATGGAAGGCTCTGTGCAGCATGGTAGTTGTGTACTTTGTTGACCCAGACATTAGTTTCCATTGCATTCTTTTAGAACAAACCTCAGTAGCACACATCAAAGACTAAGTGAATGCTTCCTCGTGAAGACAGGGTAAGCTGAGTGTGGCCTGTAATCCCAGCAGTCTAGCAGACCGAGGCAGAAGAATCACAAGTTGAAGGTCCACTCAAAGAATTTAGTGACTTATTGAGACTGTTTCCAAATTAAAATTATTAAAAGGGCTCCAGATATTGGTTAGTATGAAGGCACACGGTTCAGTAAACAACAACAAAGATCGACTAATAGGTAAGATTAAAAACAAGTCTAAGTTCCTTATAATGTGTGTGATGTATTTGGCCTCATTAACAAAAAGCATAATAAACATATGAATTGCATGCGTGTAGTGCTTATAAAGAAAAATCTCAAAAGATTAATGATAGGGTGATAGGAAAGTTTAAGACTTATTTAATTAAACCAGAAAGAGAAGTGTTCATATTAACATTATTACTCCAAACAGATTAGAAACAGTCTTAGTTACTAGAGTCTAATATTCATAAGAAATCTCAAGATTAAAACATGTTAAAGATCACTCATAATCTTAAATATTAGCTAAATGTACATTTTAAGTATGACAGACCAAACAAAACAGTTTTCTTCATGTCTTTCAGACCTTTCAAAATCTTTAAATTAGGCCTTTAACATTATATTTCAAAATCCCCAACAATATCCTAAATCTTCTCAGTGGCCCCCTCAGTGCTAAAAGAAAGACAAAGGACATCAACTCACCTTCCACAAAGCTAAGGTCAAAATAGCTAGAACCAATAATCCCAGAAGTATTGCCAGTATTATAACCCATAGTGGGATTGAGAAGGAAACATTTGGAGTTGCCCAAATTACTGACGTCTTAATCTGAAATGAAAACATAACAAATGAAAACTATTTGTGAAACACAGTAGTCATTTCCAGTGCAATACTGAGCATCATTTTGAATGGATCTATACAATGACTACAACCCTCCGTGGGGAGGTGTGTAGAGTTAGAGCAGCAGTCTGACATGGCCTCTTAAGAAATGCATTCCCAGGTCTACCAGGTTGGGAATTCAAGAATAAAATTGAAATGGACCAGGAACTAACAAGGTGGAAAGGAAGGACTTTATGCTGGGCTGGGGCTTTATGGCAACCACGGCCGAAAGCAGACTGGAGTGAACCTTGAGTCTCCACACGCATCTCCCCATGGAACTCGCAGTGAGAGGTGAGCATGTGAACCACTCGAGGTACAAGACAGTGAGTCACTGTCTATCCAAAGGTCTTCACTGTATAGATAAGAAAATTAAGTCCCATAGGGACCCATTTATATCACTACTTGATGCCAATATCAGTCTTTTTATGCCTAGATTCTGGGTTCTATCAATAAGAACTCAACCAACGACAAATGCTGGTGGGGCTGTGAGAAAAAGGAACCTTCCTCCACTGTTGGAGGGAGTCTAGACTGGTACAACTACTGTGGAAATCAGTGTGAATTTTCCACAAAAACTAGGATTAGAGGTTGCATTTGATGCTGCTCTCTACTTGCTAGGTGTGTTCCCCAAAGAACCAAAAGCACTGTACCACAGGGACATGTGTGCACCATTGTTTACAGAGGTACAGTTTGTAACAGTTAAATCTCCCCTCCCTGTCATTAATCCACATAGCTAATGATTATTTTTTCCAAATATGCTGTAGAGTCTTCATTTTGCCATTAAAAATGTCCCCTGCCTCTTCTTTGAGAAAAATGCATAGTTCACTATAGCATGTGTATTCCCATTGCAAAGCTGTTCTATTTCCAAGTATCATTTTTCCTTGCAGAATCGCTCTCCGATTCTATTGTTAATTAGGTCCACACTGTAGTACACAGAGTAAGCATTGTGCTTTTACATTAAAGCAGCCTACAATCTTAAATCCACTTTTCAGGTGCAGAACTAAACTGAGGTTTAGGAGACTGGAGTCCATTTCATTTTCCACTACTGCGAAAGGGCCTGGAGGGAAATGAGTTCAAGTGCAAGGTTCTGAGTTCAGCCCCTGGTACCAGAAAAAAAAAGGGGGGGGGAATCAAGAACTCAAAGAGTCATTTGCAGTGCTATCAGGGTTCTATAGTGCAAGTAGTTTATTCTAAAGTGATGCTTTGCATGCCTATGGCTGCATGAGCAAATTAAGACCTAGTTATTTCTCTGCATATCATTTTACTTTTAATTACATCCCATGACATTACTGCTCAGTCCTGTCATTCAAAGTACTCAGAGAAAAAGTACAAAGTAGTATTTCCAAATGAGTATAACTTTGCTGGAAGTGGGTTGACAGACTGGGTAATGAGAATTTCAGAACTTTTGAACTGAAAAGGACAATAGTGATCATTTACTTACAGGCTAGTTATAACAATTCAGGAGAGAGCAATTTGGAATCATGGAAATTGGTGAGGTTTGCTTTTTAATGAAAAGGTTTACCTTCTATTCTAAGTCTACTAGAACAACTACATATTTTAAATCTATGTTTTGTGCCCGTAGGAGAGCTTGAGAAAATGTACTAATAAGAAATTCAGGTAAGATAAGCAATGGACACTTCTGAACCTTTACTCTCTGGAGTTGCCTAATTTAAATCTCAAGTCACTTCCTACTATTTCATTTTAAACTTGGAAAACAATCTCAGTTTTACAACTAAAAAATTCTAAAGGAGTTGAAATAATGAACACAAAACCTTCGACTTCTACTAGTTTAATACAAAGGAAACGGAATGGAATGGAATGAACGGCTGGCCCAAGTCCTGTGCCTGGCACCTCTGCCACTTGCTTGCTGTAGGCTTTGATGTATTGTCCCTAGAACTGGTCTATAGAAATAAGCTACAGGGCCAGGGCCACTTACAAAGAGCTAACAAAGACAATGAGAGGACTACTTTTTAACAATGATGAAAAAGTACAATGAAATAATACATGAAATTGACATCATATCCTTACAAGGCCCCTTAAAACCAGGAACTATATAGGGACAATTCACAAGCTGATGGATTTCTGTTTAAGCCTTAAAACCATCTGAGAGGAGATGGTCTCTATGCAGTGGTCCAAAAATCTGAAATTCTTTTTCAGTTCCAAAATTCTGAAATTCTCATTATCAACACAATTGCCATTCTGCTTTGTGTAATATTAGATTCATATTTTTAAGAGCATCATACTCTTCTCTGAGTGCCTTAAAGTGATAGACTGATTTATGTCATGCAGAATTCTTGCAAGTAAGTCTATGGAGTTCCCTAGGGACAAGGAACACAGAATGTTCAAAGATACACAACTCAGTGTCTGGGCCCTGTGCCCGGTTCTGTTTTCCTTGGTCTCTTTCTTCAGGCCATCTGTGGGATGCTGAGTCTAAAATGGCTCCCGGGGAAGAGAACTTTTTTTACCCTGGTGCATTCCTGTATCTACCAGGGCTTTTTGATGCATAGCGAAAAAGTTACCATGTTGACCCCAAGGTCAGTGGAAATATAGAAAACCAGCAGTAGTGACTCAGAGTATTTCTTCAGACTTTTAGTGAAAGGAGAGCCAAATACAACACAGTTAGAGAAGCCACATACAGGTCTTACAGAGAAACATCTTCCTGGGAATAAAGCATTAGAGAATCATGTGACATACTCAGGTCGGTAACTCTGCCAATAGCAATGGACGTTTCATCTGCAGGGGGAAACTTACTGCTCTGTATAGAGAAACTGGAGACTTCCACTGCAGGTGAGCTTAAGAAAGAGTTTAATTGGTCTCTTCTGAAGGACCCAAGTTTGTCTATATTCTTGTGTTGGAGAACTATGGGCTGCTTTGGGGAAAGCATGAACAAAAGGTAAAATGGTGACAAATACGAAAACTTCGTTATTTTTAACAGTCTTCAAAAAGCTTAGGTTGGCATTAATTGGGTATTAAATGAGAGAAAAATGATCCATGAGTTTTAATTTCTAATGACTGAAAACTGACTTATCGTGGGAACTGTTCGTTCATTTCAAATGATCCTTATCTACCTATTCATATTCTTTGAAGCCCCAGGGACTCTGTTAGTTATAATCTTGGCTTTTCATCAGTATTCTCCAGTAAAAATATACTACAAGCCACATGTGTAAGTTAAAATTTTCTTGTAGCACATTAAATAGAGTAGTACTAAATGAGGTAATTAATTTTAATAATATAATTTATTTAATACTAGCAACTATTATCTATTAATGATAAACGTATTTCAATGGGTAATTAATATAAAATATTAATAATTTGATATAAAATTTTATCATAAGTCCAATATGCTATTCATTGCTCAACAATGTTATAAAAATTTAAAAGATATTTTACATGTTTTGCTATTTCTAAAATCCAGTGTGCATTCTACATTGGCAGCATATAATAATTGCTAACATTTTTCATGGCAAATGTGAAACATAGTTCAACAAAGTCAATAAAGCTATGTTTAATGGAGAAATATTTTATATGCTCCCATTTCAATTTTCAATTCAATGCGTTAATGTAAAATGAAACTTTAAGTTCAGTTCTCTGGTTCCACGGGCTAAAACTCAAAAATGAAGTGTCTACATAGCACTAGCTGTTACCATACCAGACTGCACAGCTCCATGGCATTCTGTACAATGGGGAGATTACAAAGTCCTTCATTATAAAATTCCTTCACCAAAACAATGCCCTAAGGCAGAAGATAGAATAATGGATGTAGCATTAAAGATTTCTTTTCAAAACAAGAGCTTGTGATTCAATGTTTTAATTTTTTAAAAAAAGATTAATGTTGAATAATTAGAATGCTTAAAATTTAGGGGAAAAATTCAGTTCCATATCAATGAATTCACAGTCTGTTTTAATACATTTTTGTTTAATGGAAACCTATACCTATTGAAAGAAATAGCTTAAAAATTTAATGACTGACTTACCATCATTACCTATGATCTCAGGGACTGAAATCCTTAAACTGTAAGCAGTTTAGATTTCCTGAAAGTGATCTTAAGTAGGGAGCATTTAGCTTTACCTTTATTGTGCCATAAATCTTGTTGTTCTTTATTATAGTTGAAAGGCCATAAGTAAACTTCTAATGTGTCTACATTTTGTCTTTGACATTTATGATATGTTTTTGTATATTTTGACAAAAAATACCAAGGTAGAAGCAAAAAGGTTCCTTGCCTTTGCAACCGTAATTAATATTGACATTTATATTTATGTGTCATAAAACCTTCTGTAAACATACTTCAGTGGGGTCAGAAGAATACTTTAAATAATTGTACCAAGACACTCTACCTGTAGGGCCATCTAGAACAAGATAATAACCCAGTGGATTAGCTGAGCGCTCATTTAATAACATTTAAAGAACTCTTCTGAAACAACTAGTCTGACAATAAATCTGTGTTCCAAGCAATTGCTCCATATAAGAATTCCAGGGCCAGGGATTTAACTCAGTGGTTCCAGCACCTGTCTTGCAAGCATAAGGGCCCAGGTTTGATCCCCTGGTAACCACATACAATACTGGGCAGGAAGACTCATGCCCAACAGCAGCAATCAGTACCACATACCACAGTGCCAGGCATCATGGCTCATGCCTGTAATCCCAGCACTCAGGAGGTAGAGGCAGGAGGATTGCTGTGATGTGTGTTTGAGGCTGAGCTCAGGGCCAGCCTGAACCACAAAGCGAGACCCTGTCTCAAAAAAAAAAAAAAATTCCATTTTGCTACAATTCTCCAGATCAAATGGATTTGCAGTTTATGAATGGATTTTTAAATAAGGATTTCCATGAAACATTTCATGATAATCACCTTCAAATTCATTATACTTTCTTCCATATATGAAACATGCAATTGGACACTAGTTGCATGGCATTCCAATGTCAAGGTTCATTGATGAGCCAAAAAAACTGCTCAATAGTTCAGTCATTTTTTTCTCTGTTGTGCTGCTACAATTCAGTATTCATTCATATCCCTCAGAATCATACAGCTTTTGTCTCACGTCTGCACAGGACAAATGTCATGTCCTATGAGTTCATCTGTTACAAACACAGAGGCTATCCAAGTAGCAGATGGAAACTACTTTTCCAGGTGTGAAGCTTATTTATGTCTCAAATGATGGCTCAGTTTTGACCATCTTGAAAAAGAAGTATCAGCAAACTAACCATCTCACGAACAGAGGCTTAAAACAAGTACGTATTGTTTTGTCTCATTACAAAAATTTCCACAGTGCCTAACTGGAACTCTGATGCTCCTGACTACCTCTTCTACCTGATTCTACCACCTTACTGCAGTTCTCTTCTAGGATACTTGAGGGATAAGTGACAAACTCTTTGAGAGAAACTCTCAAAAAAACAAAAACAAAAACAAAAAACCCCTCTGTCTTCTCCAACCAGGGTTCTCTAGCAAATCAAGCCACAGAAAGACCATTTCTGTGGACTACACAGATAACTTTCTGCTAGCAAGATCTCCAGTCAGACACTGGGAGACTTGAGAACACTTCAATTCCTAAATGTTTTTCCAATAATCTTTACATACATGGTGTGGTAAATCATCTGCATTAGATAACAGGCTTTTTTTTTTTTCTGCATAAAGTAACAACTGGGTGATGCAGGTGGAGGAAATGAGCATCTGAGCACTCTGTAGATCTTTTGAGATGAGCTGAGAACAGCAGGCTGTCACCTGTGACCAGCACAGACAGAGGCTGTTCTGTTCATGGAATCAACTGTAACATGCGTTTCTGTTATGAAACATGTGCTCTGAAAAAACCAAAGGGCCTGGATTTATCTCTCTTAGAGCAATGAGTCTTTGAACCTCTTTGGATGAAAACTCCATATTCAAAGCCCAAAGCCTCTGTTTTCTGGGCTGAACATAAATCCAGTGAACAGCAGACAGCGCGTGAGAAAATGAGAGTGATATGAAGGAAGAAAGATGTGGTCGTGCTGGCTCTAAAACACAACGACCGTGCAAATCTTAATGGTCACTTCCAATGTGGGCTGATTGGATGTAGCAGAGAAGGTGAGACCTTTAGGGAGATTGTTCACATTTATTGAGACTTCCTTGTTCCAGGGACAACACTAGAACTTCATGTACATAACTTTATTAATCTTCTTAGCAATCAACATCAGGTGGGTATGTTTAACAGTCTGGTAGACTTTAGATCTAAACTGTGCCCACAAATTCTCATGATCAGAGGGGAGGCTTCTGAAAGCTGATTGGATGATAGGTGTGCTATGCTCATTGGTGGGTCAATCCAGGCATGAATTTATCGCTGAATGTGTTGTTAAGAGACAGAGCCTGATTGGAGGTGAGTTACTGAAGACAGAGCCCGGAAAAGTACACCTTATCCCCATTCCTCTCTTCTTTCTCTGCTTCCTGGCTGCCATAGGTTGAACAACTTTCCTGTACCACACCCTTCTACCATGCCCTTCTTGCCTTGGAACCTGAGGACCATGGACTAAACCCTCTGAAAACTAAGCCAAAATAAACCTCTCCACTTTTCAGCTGTGTTTCCGAGGTGATGCCCAGAACACCCTGGCTTCACTACCAAATCTGCACTTCGAAGGCTGGAAGAGCAAGGCACCAGGATTGAGAATCAATAGATTAATTTAAATCACTAAAAATCTATTAAGCTTCAAAGACTATTAGAGTGAAGCTTGAAGACCTGGTTGCAAAGAGAAGGCCACAGGATCGGTTTACACCATCCCTAGAAAATAGTGCCTCTCCCCCACAACTGTGCAGGCAGATGTTCTGATGAACTGGATCAAAAGCAGATTTGGACTCAGTTGGCCTGGAAGGAAGCCTGCTGCTGTATTTCTAACCCTCACCCAGGTGATACTGAAGATTCTGGTTTTTTCAAACCACCCCGTGGGTAACAAAACTAAGAATTCTAGTTGGAGGTTAGAAATATTCATGGAATGACCCAGAGATGAAGACTACAATCTTCATTTGTGTTACCAAGAGGTTCCTGATCACATCTCATATAACTGGAAAAACAGAGTTTTGGTAGCAGTGGCTGCTGACTCCCCTCCCCAACCATGCTTCCACACCCTCTGCATGGCCTTGTCGCACTGCTGAGGTCAGTGAGGGTTAATGGCCTTGATTTTTTTTTTAACGACATTTCACAGGAGGGAACCTCACAGAGTATTCTTAGATTTCTGAAAATCAGACAGATGGTTCCTTGTATAAAAAGGAGAAATGAGTTTCTAAAGCCCAGCAGCTGGTCCTAGACCAGCTTATCCCCAAGACTTTTTTCTCTCTGCACCTAACTCACCATATTGTCTTTAAAATTAAAATGAATTTTGATATAATAGTCATTACTATCTGGACTTCTTTGGATTAAAATGGTTTGATTAAAACATGCTGGTCAGAGTTCTGCCATATATATATATTTCTCTTTTTATAGCTAGATACTATATCAAAAGTCTACAAACTTGGTCAAAAAGCACTAGGAAATTTTCAGACTAAAATAAAAGTTATGTGAAAATTGGAAAATCTTCTTGAAACAATGTAAACAGTAAACAGACTACATATTGCATAGTGGCTAGAAATATTTAATTTCTGTATATGTATTTTAAAAGCGATACTCACTGCTATGCTTCCTTCTGGGAGTTTTGCTGGGTGATCTCTGTAAGGCATCTTCTTAACTTCAAAGGACACCAGGGATGCGAGAGCATAGGGATCATTTTTCCTCTGAAAGCAAAAATATGTATTTTTAAAATTTTTATTATTTTTTGCTGTGCTAGGAATCAAACCCTGAACTTGTTAGGCAGACATACTGTCACTGTGCTACATCCCTGGCTCTCAAAATATGTCTTTAAAGTATTTCCTACAAAGCTTTTAGAAGTTCTGCTGGTAGTGACCCAAATGTTTCTATTGTTATTAGTATAGTCCATGTTTACAGTGCACAGTGTTTCCATTCCTTGTGGAGAGCTGGTCCATGCACACAACACACCCTCATTCCTTCCTTCATCTCCTTCCCTTCCCTCATCCACCTCTTGATCTCTCTCCTGTTTGAGAAAGAGTTATTTCCTTACTTCCTATTATTTTTTAAATTTCGTTCTTCATATGTCCATCAATGGATAAAGAGAATGTGGTATTTACACACAAGGGAGTTTTACTGTGCCAAGAAGAAAAACAGACTTGAGTCACTCATAGAAAAATGGCTGCACCTTGACATCCACTTGTTTTTGGCCTTTTCCATTTCATAAGCAAAATTTCTTTCTCTTTCTTTTGCTTTGTTCCTTCCATCAATCCACTCATCCATCCATGCATCCACCCACCACCCATTCCCTCCCTACTTTTAAAGGTAATTTGTCTTATTAATAAAAGACCCATGTACAAGGATAATATTTAAAAAACAGAGTCCTACAAAAGGAGTAAACAGAAAGATTAAAGTAGTTACTACTAGTGAAGACCAAAGGGGAGACAAAGTGGGTCATAGAACTTTTGTTATCCTGTAGACAAACATATTTTAGAAGACTGGTATTGGTTTTAAAGGAATGATAACATTTAATACTATACTGAAGATTCGAGCACGTTCCCAATGTGGGCACATTGGCATTTTCAAGTGGGCAAGAGCCTATCCTTGCCACAGTACTGTGTGTAGCAGAGGCTCTGGCCTCTTCCTGCCAGATGCCCCAGTTGCAGAAAGTAGAAATGTCCCTGGTTGTTGTTTTCAACATTTTGCACATTGTTGTGCAATGTCCCCGCAGAGCAATATGGTCCCAGTTTAGAATCCTTGACCTATAGCACACACCGTTTCTGAGTGAACTTTTCAGCAGAAGATCTTTGTTTCATTGATTCTTGAGTTAACTCTTAATTCTAGTCTCTCTCTCTCTCTCTCTCTCTCTCTCACACACACACACACACACATGCACACACACATTTAGGAGTGACTCAGGAACGCTGCCTGAGATCTTCAGTTTCTGCAGTGTCCTCCATATGAGACAAAAATTGGATCCACTGTTAGATCCAATGGAGAACCAACTGTTAGAATTTTAGGAGTTTAGAAACCAAGTGTAAAACAGAGGTATTATAAGAACCTTCAGTTACATCAGTATGGGCTTAAGTAAATTATATTTCTTGGAAGTAATATATACTCAAAACTCAATACTTTCTGTTGTATTATATTTAGTATTAACCACACTCCTGATGTTGATCGTGTCTATGCCATCTCTAAGAGGAAGTACCGTATGATGGTGTGCTACAGAGTATTTCTTCCCAGCTCTGCATTTCACTGATATTGGTGGCCTGATATCAGCCATTGTATAAGCACCAACGACAAATGACAACTGCTGTATTTCACAGCTTTTTCATCTTCATTTCAGAGAGTACTTTATTAGACTTTTACCAACATATCCACAGCTAGAACACAATAGCTGAAAGTTGGATTTAGGTTTGTGTATTTGAGAATTGTTTTAGCAGGTTTGAAAAATGTTGCTCATAGATTCTGGTGTCAACATGGTGATTTCTATCTTCTTTCCTTAGCATCTTCATGAGCAGAGGAGGAGAAATTCCAATAATGAGGTCCTGTGGGTAGAAACTGTGAGCACATATGCATGTGTATGTTCATGCTCCCAAAATTTCAAATATGAAGCCTCCAAATTCAACTAAAAATTGATAGTAAATCATTTTCCTGCATTTCAAGTCATATGTTCGGTAAATAAACCACCTCTGTATCAGCTCTAAGTAGAAAACTTTTGGATTCAGTAAGCCTCACATGAGTATGCATGTTTGAAATTTTTGGAAGTTTCATATGACAGGCTTTTTGTTTTTAATTTATTTCATTTTCACAGTCATATGTCACTTAATAGTGTTCTGGTACTAAGGCACATGCATCTTTCATAAGACACTCTTGCCTAGTGACCTTTTAGCTGCCTCAGTCTGAGTCAGTACAATCTATGCTGTTTGCACAGTGATGAAGTTGCCTACTAACACTACTCCCTGAATGTATCCTTGCCAGTAAGTGATGCTCAGTGATACATCACTATGCATTTCTCTCCAACTCAATGGTATAAAAACGAAAAGCATAGCCAGTGGTGGCAAACCTATTGCACACGTGCTACTCATTTTCCTTTTAAGACAAGAGCTGTTAAGGTATGAGTAATTTTTTTCTAAACTAAAACGTCAGTATGAAGGTTTAATTGCCATGTTGGTACTATGCGATAAATATGTGGCTTTGAGCTGTAGTTGGAGCACTTATCTCTAAAGGTTCACTGTTGCTGTAGACCAAAGAATTCATGTTTGTATCATTCAAAATACTTAGAATTGTGCACTAGAGTATATTTTATTCTGGCTGACCAACCACATGAATGGACGGCAAATTCACATAGCTAGTGTTTTTCCCATTTGATGTCTCTTTAACCCTCCATAGTATCTATGTGACATTGAGGAAGCTTCTGGGATGATTAAACAGAAAGTGTGTCTGGAAATGTCCAGACTTCTCCCTTGCCCATTTTGAATCATTTAATTCCTTCTTGGTAATTATTTTTTAAAAACATATGCATTTTAGAAGACCATGTTTAATATTCACCTTTTACCAGAAATCAACCATTGGGAGGTGGACAAACTCAAGGAATTACTGGTGACATTTTCTGGTGTAAAAGTTTCTTTTTTTTTTTTTATCTTTATTGGTACATTAAATATACACATCATGATTGCACTCCATAATGGGGATTTGTACCAGTATAAGACACAACTTAATTCTCATTTTTTCCCATAGCCCTACCCACTCTACCACCCCCCATATACATAAAATTTGTTTCCTTACTTTTTTGTTACAATCTCAACGTTGTCCCCTTTCACCTTATTTTACACTGAGCATTTTCTATTTCACAATATATAACATACAATGCTAGGACTCATTTACATCTTCATTTTCTCATACCAGAGAAAAGATGCGATATGTACCTATAAAAGTTTCCATTTTAAGCAATAAATGAAGAGCAGAGACTCATTTAGGATCCATCAAAATAAATACAAATCTCTTTTTACTACTTGATTGCTTATTTCAACAAGGACAGAAACGAACAATGCAGCAAGTCTTTCCAACCAAGAACTGCAAACTCTCTAGTTGCTAGCTTGGGTTAGAAAGATGGAAAATACATACCTCCTTCAGGATGATAGTGCCGAAAGTACTAAAACAAAACACTGATAACACACAGCATGTGTATGTACACATACAAGTACTCTTTGTAATGCATTCTTCTTTGGGATTAGAACTGAAATAGTTATAACGAAAGTATAGAAATCTGAGCTACAAGTTTGGGTAAATACACAACAGCAGTCTCTCCATTTTTTACTCTGTGTGCCTGTGTGTGTGTGTGTGTGTGTGTGTGTGTGTGTGTGTGTGTGTCTGTCTGTCTGTCTGTCTGTCTCTCCTCCTTCCCAAGAAATAACTCTTTCCCAGGATGCCTTCAGATATTGATACAAGTGGTTTCTCTCTGACTCTCCTCCCTCTGTTTATTGTTTGGACTGTCCCTTCGGTATAAATGGCATCTTCCAGACCTGCTGATTCTTCTTTAGTAGGATAGTTTAGACACAGCTTTTGCTCCATTGACTTCCGAATGGAGTAGAATGTCTATTACTCTAAGAGAATCACTTTCCCCTGAACTGTAGGTTAATAATAAGTCTTGCCTCATTGAAGAACTGTTCACCTTCAGGTCAGTAGGACGTGATGCTCAAACAGGAGGAGTGTATGGGTGTCATTTGGACCACGTGGACTTGCAATTCCCTTAGACACCTCTCTCTCAACTCTTAGCTAAGTGGACAGCCTCAGGCTGAGTGACTGTGAGCAAACTGAGAGGATGTAAGGGGGACGTCATTCTTCTCCCTAGTTGTGGGAAAGCTGAAAGTTCGGAAATTAGCACTCTAGGGAAGATGTAATATTCATGAAAAATACATCAGATTTAAGTTACTTTAAAAATATAAAAATGACATCGTTTTCCTTGTAAAGTCTTTATAGAATATCAAAAATATAAATATTAGGCCAGAAATTTAGCTCAGTGGTTTCAGTGTCTGCATTGCAAGTACAAGGACTAGGGTTTGATCCTATACAACAATGCCGGGTGTGCAGACTCATGCTCACCAGCAATCAGTATCACATACCACAGTGCCAGGTGTGGTGGTTCATGCCTGTAATCCCAGAACTTGGCAGACAGAAGTTGGAGGACTGCTGTGAGTTCAAGGCTGAGCTCACAGCCAGCCTGAACTACAAAAGTGAAACTCTGTCTCAAAAAAAAAATCAATATAAAAAATGTTTGCCAAAAAAAACTATATGATAAAAGTTTAACATTGATATTTATCATTAGAAAAATAATAATTTGATTCTGCGCATTATTATACAGTGAAAATAATACTTTTCTTGATATTTGAAGTTTAGAGGGCAAGGGAATGAATGGAAATTAAGATCTACATGAAGCATTTTCAGAAGATGAATTATTCTCATAATGTCGAATACTTTGAAAAGTCTGGCTAAAGTGCACGTTTGTTCTTCTGCACATTTCCACTACAAAATAGGAGGGACCTTGCCACTCTTTTCCTTCAAGTGTGGAAAGTCATCGAACCTGCCTCAAATAAGGCATCCGTGTTATAACTGGGTGCCTGGGATGCTTGAGCATACGAAGTAAGGGATTATCCCATCTGGGCATGGTGGTGTGCATCTGTGATTCCAACACTCTGGGAGGCTGAGGCAGGCAGGAGGGTTCCATGTTTGAGTCCAACCTAGGAAAATTAGTGACTTAGTGAGACTCTCTCTGTTTCAAAGTTTAAAAAAAATACAGAGGGCTAGGGATGTAGCTCAGCATGAAAGTCCTGGCTTCAGTCAGGACTGTGAAAGGAAAAAAGGGAGGAGGGTGGAAAGAAAAGATAGGAGAGAACTTGCCTTGATTAAATTTCTGAAGCAGTCTCCTTTTGGAAGATGCTTATAAGCCATAAGACCTAATAGTGCTGGTCACCATGTTGAGCAGGAAGTAAAGAAACAACCATAACCTTTCAAACTTGTCCTCGACCCTTGGTCTTCTCAATTGTCTGACTCAGGAGAATCAAATGAGAGCACAGTTCTCAGCAGAGAGGCAGCCTTGCTTTTGAGGACCTTAAAGCACCCAGGCTTCCTCGCACATTGGAAAATCTAACCATCCCCACCTGGAAGATGCCAGTTTAAGAAAGATAAGCCAAAGACAGTTCAACTCTTTGCCCACAATGCAAGTCTTTACCTAACTCATAAACCAGATCAGTTTGGGATTGGGGGATTGGCAAAGCTTTGGGAGAAAAGTCATACTTCAGAGCCAAAGCTCCTCATGGAGACCTTCTGGTCCACTCGCTGTGGTGTGCTGATGTCTGAAGAGTGTTCTGCATGAAAGCATCTGCACTTTGCTTCTCAAACTGACCAGTTGAGGAGGCCTGACCAGGACTCCACAAAAAAGCATTTCAAATCACTGCTGGGTCCCATTGTCTGGCACAATACACTGTTGCATTTCCACCGTGCCTGCTGTTTTAGGGATGTTAGTCTGGCCAGGAGGACCAATTTGTTATGATCTGTTTGTTGTTTAGTTTGATTGTTTTTTACTTGAACTAGTCAACAGCTTGTGGCCCAACTCAGCCTAGCATTTAACCTTAGATGTTTTGTTCATCTGAGTGGGACGAGTTGCTGGCCTGGCTCAGGTGCTGCAGCGCCTCAGTGGGGGAGTCTGAGACAGATGTTCTTCATGTCTCAGAGAAGTTCACACTCTGGTGTCAGCTATAGATATATTTGAGGGCGGCTCCCTCCAAAACCAGCTTCCAAGAATCTTCTTGACATAACCTCCCACCAAATTTTTTTTTCATTGCATCTAGCAGAATTCTTGCCTTTTATTTGCTTAGCAGTTCTGAATCCAAAAGTTTACTTGTAGGGTTTACGTGACTATCTAAGCTTTGAAGTACAGCCAGTGCATTCACTCGTGGGTGTGAGCGTCACATTTGCTGCCATTGCTGCCTAGATGGGAGAGAGGGAGGCTGCTGTGTTTATTCAAGCCCGTGACATTACACTTGGTACAAAGTAGGCTCTTGATAAAGGTCTTGCTCTTGAGGTGGCAGATGATATACTCTCAAGGCAAAGGGGGGAAACTCATTTTTACTTGATGAAGGAACGCGGTGAAAATCAGAAAGCCAGTATGAAACTCAATCCAAGTCTTTATTCAGAGCCAGTCAAATGGACTTTATGACAATCCTGTAAGTTTGAAGGGAAATATACCTTGTCCAGTTCTCAAACCTTGCAGCCCAATGTCAGGGATGGAAACATCCTTTATTTGCACCATCCTGTAGAGTGGTCATGAACTGTGATCGCTGAACACTTGAAATGTGAGTAGTGAGACTGAGGAAGTGAATGACTAGTTTTGCTTACACTAAGTGTTGTACATTTAGGTAGTCACATGTGGTAATTACTGCAGTATTGGGCCGTGCAACTCAAGAGATTTTTTTTTTAATTGAATTCTGAAATAGCATGTTAGACAATTGGGAAATCTTTTAAAAAGTTATAAAGATTTAATGCAGGGCATTTAAACATTTCTATAGGCAGTGATTGTATCTGTAAGCTTTAAAGTCAGGCAATCTGCAGCGTAGTGATTGTGATCTACAACGTATCACAGATTTTATCATGTAGCAATGTCTAGTTCAACACTGTAGCTGGGCCCTATCACAGATTCTTCCTCTTGGCAAAGCCATGAAATCCCTATCTGCTCCTTTGTAAAATACAGTTGGTAATAAAAATGCATATCACATAGGATTGTTGTAAGATCGAAGAGTAATTCCTATGCAAGCATTTATCTTGGTGCTTAGTTCTGTTAGCTAGATCTGGCTCTCCACAGACAGTCCCTTTTGGAAAGGGTAGCTGTTCCTGAAGTTTACAGAAAGACACAGTCTGTTTTGAGTCAGTCGAAGTGTCAACAGAATAGAAAAGAAGCTATTAATAAAGTGCACAGAGTTATTGCTGGTTTAAACCATGAAGAATAAACATTATAAATAATGTATTGGGAGAGGTTCCAGGTGAGCTGCTCCCAGGTCGTGAATCTTCCAGAATAAAAAGAGCCTCTAGTCCAGTCCCTCACCTCACCCCTGAGGAAACAGGCCCCATGGAGGCTGCAGCCACAAATGCAGAGGCTCATGAGGGGAAGTGGGCTCAGGCCTCTCCTGAAAAGAGTCCCTGAAAAGACCAAAAAGAAACCCTGTGTAATTTAAAGCAGGGTCATCCCGCCTAGAACTGGATTTTAGCATGTGTGTAGCTGTTCACACAATGCTTTCCTCTAGGGTTCACCATATATATATATGGATATAATAAGGCGCAAAAAGATGCTCACTCATCTGTTCACACACACTTTTATCAATATTTATCAAACGGCAAGAGACTCTCCCCTGAATTCACTCTGATTCAAAATTTTGTCCAAGATTAGTAATGATGTGTCTTAGAGTAGATGGGAAAAGTATGCAGTGGACAGAAAGAATGCATTTGTAGCCAAAAATGCCTTAAACTCTAATTAATTACCTTTTCTCCAACTATTATGGTTAGTGAAATATTTTAAGCGTATTTAGTACAGACGTTGCTACTATAATGCAGCAAAGAGGAGTAGCAAAGCTTGTTAGTAGGGATGGAGATGTTTTTCAGTTTCTGTGTTTTTACTAGTATGTTTACAGTACATAATGGTGTGCCTAATGAGTTTGCACTTGTACATAACACATATGAATTTTTTTCATTCCTTTTCCTTCCCTTCTTCTTCCTTCCCTCCATCCTTTTATCTCCTTTCCTATTGTCTCTCTCTTGCATAGTTTGCTTTTTGGGATATAAGACTGTTGACCATAATATAGACATATCCAATCTGTGGTCCGCAGGCTGCCTGTGGCCCTGGATAGCTAACAATGCTGCCCTTACAAGACTATAAACTTTTAATGTCATCGTGTGATTTTTAAAGGGATATTTTTTCCCAGCCAGATTTCACAAGGATCAAGTATAAACTGTAGGTGACAACGGCACAGTTGTAAGGGAAAACACAGAAGAAACTCCACTTCCTCCCCCCACAGTCAGTCAAAACCAAACCCAAGTGTACCCACGTCACATGTGTTTGTGTGACTTGGCAAGGGAAATGTAGTAATTATTGATTTCAACCTTTCCATAAGTGTTTGTGCCTGAGAAGGCAGCACTTATTGTTACTAAGCAAGCATATGAATTTCTTATTTAATTATGAAGCTTATTATATCATTTTGTAAAATGATTTAATAAATTAAAATAGTTTTTTAGCTACTGTGGTATGAGAGACACAAAAAATGTGTCAAATAGTTTTTACTCAGGATACTGTTATAAGTACATACATATCACTACTAAAACACATGGTCACTTACATACTAATTTTACATAATGTGACTATATTTTATATTTTATCTGTAGCTCAGACCAATTCCTCTTCACCCAGCAGGGCCCAGGTGAGCCACTAGATCAGAGTCCCATGTTGTAGTGGGTTGAGTAGTGACCCTTTCAAAGTCATGGCCACCCAAGTCTCATACTGACGAATGTATTTATTTTGCCTGACCATGTGGACTAATAAAAGAAATGCAAAACAAAAAAAGTAAGACCTCACTTAAGATGAGTACCTCAGCAGACTTAATTAAGGTCAGATTTGAGTCGAGGTTGTATGGATTAGGGTGGGCTCAAATCCAATTGGCCCTTATAAGAAAGAAGACACAGGGTCACACAGAAGGTGCTATGCAGACAAAGACAAGCTTGGAGTGGTGTCCACAGACAGGGTGTGACAGACGATATGGTGACCACCAAGCTAGGAAGGAGTCAGCTCCTCTGATTGTTTGGTTTTGGACTTCTGACCTTTAAACCGTGAGAGGGTAGGTTTTGGTTGCACAAAGATAGTTTGTGATAGTTTGTTACACCACCCTTGGAAACTAGCATATTGGTTATTGCAATGGGATTGATCCTAGTATCATCTGACTAGAGAAAAACAGGATCCATCATTTGTATTCAGAGATAAATTCCACCCACAAGCAGGTAATTTATTTTATTTTCACAATGCTGAGGATCCAACCCAGGGCTTCATACATGCTAGGCAAGTGCTCTACCCCTGAGCTGGGCCTCCAGCCACACTAGTAGGCAACTGAAGTACTGGTATTGTATCTGTGGTGGCCTAGCTTTCGAGGGAGTCCAGAGGGCAACATAGGGAGGAATTGGGATTCCTGTCAACAGCAAGCACTAACTTTCTCTGTGTGGCTTTGAGCACCTTATGGATGGCCCTCCAGGATCAGTTAGTCCTTCAGACATGAGCGCCCTCTATTGCCTGTAACCTCCACCACTCAGCTCAAAGACCCCGAGCCAGCACCACACAGATGAGCTGTGGCCAGACCCCTGCCTCTCAGTGAAAGGATGAGCACTTTTTGTTTTAAGATGACAGGACTGGGAGATTTGTTCAGGAGCAACTGGCAGCTAATACGTTTAAACATACAGTTGGAAATATAAAACTGTGAAAGAACTCTAGATTTGCTCTCCTAAGGCAGGCTTCGCTATGTCATCCTCTCCCTTAGGTTTAGGTAAAAACTCAAGCTATTATTGGGGCCGGGGATATAGCTCAGTGGTTCTGGCGCCTGTCTTGCAAGCGCAAGGGCCTGGGCTGGATCCCTGGTAACCACATAACAATACTGGGTGTGGAGACTCACACCCAGCAGCAACCAGTACCACATACCACAGTGCCGGGCGTGGTGGCTCACACCTGTAATCCCAGCACTCGGGAGGCAGAGGCAGGAGGATTGCTGTGATGTGAGTTTGAGGCTGAGCTCAGGGCCAGCCTGAACTACAAAGCGAGACCCTGTCTCAAAAAAACTTGACCCCCCCAAAAAACAACAACAACAACAAAAAAAAAAACTCAAGCTATTATATACTCCTCTCATTCACCCTCACAATAAACTCAACAAGTATGGTTGGTTTCTCTTTCTGAATCAATCCTGAATCACACCTTACCTCACCTGTCCTGCTTTCTTGCCCCACTATAATCTGCTGCCCCAAGTGTAGTAGCTTCCAAACAGCCCCACTTCTTCCAGTGTTGGCTCTTCAAAGCTATTTTATTGATTATTTGTTGGTAAATATAAAACATTGTTTGTAAAGCAAAATGATTGGAGAAAACCCAAGATGAAGACTCTCACACCGACTGCTGACATCAATGAGAAGTTGCCAGGACCCTTGACCTATTCTGTGTCACTTCCTGAATGGTCCTATCCCAAGAGGCTACTTGGACTACTCTCCTGAATTTTGTGCTTTCAGGCTCTTGTTTTTCTCTAAGATGTTTACCAGTTTACTGTTCAGTTTTGCTTATTTATGTATTTCCTAAAATTTTCTATAAAACAAGCAAAACACACTTATCTTTTAAATGTAATGTTATACTCCCAAGATTCACCTTTGTTAATGTATCCAATCTTCTTTTTTAAATCTCTGTAGAGGTCCTTTCTGAAACTATATATTGACTTCTTTATTCATTCTCATTCTTTTAAAAACATAGTTATGATCAGATTGCTTCCATGATTAATTTCCATCTTGGTTGCCACTTTACTTCGAATAAATTCCAGCCTCATTTTTATGGTATATAATTGCTTGCTCTTTCTTTTTTAAATTAATTTTTATTCACTTCTGACTCATTCACTGTGCTCACTGTGAAACATATAGCAGACACTCCATAAATATTTATTGAGTAGATGAACAAATAATGGTTTGACAAAAGGAGAAAACAAAATAAAGAACCAAATACCCTGGGTTTTGTATTTCTCTATAGATCAGTGGTTCAAGGCTGGGGAAAGGCTTTGGTCTCAACATACACTGGGAACATCTGGAGACATTTTGGCTGCCACAGATGTGTGTGGGGTACTCCTGGCTGCTAGGAAGTGATGCTAGAGAGCAGTTTAACATGAATGGAGAGATGCCAACAAAGTAGACTTACCTGTCCATCATGTAAATAGTGTTGAGAAACTGAGTCTTATGTTTAAAAAGATGGCTTCAAAATAATCTTAAAATAACTTTAACTTTCCTTAGATTAAGAAATAAAAAT
>PVIR01001633.1:0-118366 GCA_004026965.1 Petromus typicus | reverse complement strand
AATCTATAAAAGTGTAGTTTAACATGGCATAGCTTAGCCATTTCATTTTCTTTCAAAACCCAGAGATATTTCTACTTCTATAGTTTTCAGTTCCTTAGTTTGATTTTTTTCACATAAATTTTCTGATTTTTGCCTGAACACACATAAAAAAATAGGCTAACAATTTTCTCCATTGATAGAAATAGACTTTTAAAGTTATTTTCATTTGAACTGAAATTAATTGGGTAATCTGTCCTAATTTGACTAAGAGAAAATATAAAATAAGAAATCTAATAACTTCAGACTAAACTCTTGGTTTTAAGATCTAGGTTTTCAGTTTCCCAAGATAGTGAACATATTATAATGAAAAATATGAATTAAATGAAATATAGTTACAAGAACTTTAGATAAAATGTGTTAAAGTGTATATTCATTTTTGTCCTGAAAGTACACACAAGTTTCTGGAGTGAGGACAGATTAATTTATTTTATAATCACCATATTTGTTCCCCACAATAATGTACAAGAAATTATCATACTGATAAAGTCCTATGTATTCTGGAATTTACACTGTAGGTAAAGAACCCCAAAATATCTGGTATACACCACAGCTTTACAGAAGCCCTGCTCTTCTCCCAAGAAAGATTTCCTTAGTGTAAACAAACTCTGTTTCTTAGTGTAAACAAATTATCTTTGGAAAGGATCTGGAATATATTTGTTTCTAGCAGAAGACAAAACTTAGTGTAGTATTTCCAGATTGCAACTCCAAGATAGTTTCATGCCATCAGGTCTCATTATCCTTTGGAAATGTGTACACCAGAGAAACATCTGATATGGACTGAGTTGTTTTCTCTCAAAATGTGTAGGCTGAAGTCCTAATCCCTAATACAACTATAGGTCTTTAAGGAAGTAATTGAGGTTCAGAGCAGTCAAGAGGGTGGTCCATCACAGGATAGACTGTTACCCTTAGGAGAAAAAGGAAATAGCAGAAATGAGTCTCCCTAGAGGAAGGTTTCTATGAGGACATATTGAGAATGTGACTGTCTCCAAACCAAGGAAAGGGATCTTATGAGAAACTCAATATGGTCGGTCATTCCTTGATCTTGCATTTCCAGCTTCCAGCACCTTGAGAAAATTTCCACTGTCTGAACAACCTAGTTGGTAGCATGTTATGGAAACACAAATTAATATATTCTGGATGGTTTCTCATTATTAATTCAGACATGATTTAATTTCAGAGGCTTCTTTTTAGCATGGGTCCCAAATTTCAGTGTAACTTGTTCAGAAACACAAACAGAAACAAAATATTTTTGCTACAGTTCTGTACTGTCCTTTAAAACCATAACTCCCAAAGAGGCTATTTCCAAAACACAAATGCTTCTAATATAAAATATAACTGAGTTTTTTGGAGGGGGAGTACTGGAGATCAAATTTGGGAGTTTGTGCTTGTGAGGCAGATTCCAGAACCACTGAGCTAAATCACTGGCCCCTGGTAACAGATTTTGTAATAAAATTCTTCAAAAAAATTTTTTTAGACAGGATCTTCCTTGTTCCAAGCTACCCTCAAAGTCTAAAATCACTATGTTGCCCTGTATGACAGTTAACTGTTTTGTCCATTTTGAGTAAGGAATGCACATCTGACCAGCTTCTGGATATAACTGAATGATGCACTTCCTGAAGAGCAAAGACCCACCAACTAATAGGCTTCCAACCCAAATGAAACAAAAAGGGTAAAAAGGCAGGCTCACTTTTGATTCTTCAGAAGAGCTCCAGTCTTAACCATGGCCATTGGACCTCTGCCTCCAGGCTTCTAGTGCAGACCCTTCAGCTTCCTGATATGGATTCACATGGGACTCTAGAGTAAGTTCTGGACCTTCAATTTCTGACTGAATCCCTTGGCTCTCCAGTGCAGATAGGACCTTTGCATTAAATCTGTTTCTGTAGTGAGTACTGACTGATACACCCAGGCTGGCCTTGAGCTCGAGATCCTCCTGGCTAAGCTTCACAGTGCTAGGATTATAGGCCTGCACTAGTCCCTTATAATATCAAATCACCAGTGTAGCATCTCTTCTTAAAGACAAAGTGTCACACATCTAGTTGTTCTCCCATTTGCTTGAGTTACTAATCAAAGGCAAAAACAGTAATTGAGAATAATTTCATATAAAAAGGAAAAGTTTGTCAAGAATGGTATTTCACATGCAATTATTATAGCACTAGTTATATTGTCGATCTACTGCAATTTTAAGGTGGGTAATTTTAAGGTAAATTTAGCTGTTACTTAATAAACTGAAAAGATACATTAATACTTTGAAATTTTATTTTAAGAAAGATAAAACAAAATTTTATAATCAGATAACAGAATAATACTACTTAATGCACTGTGTATTATTACTTTCAAGGTAATTATTGAGTACAAAATATAAATCAAAACGATTCTTACAAAACTTTTTAGAGATCAACTGTTTAACAATCATATTGACCATTTAAATAAAGCATTTATGTTAAAATCTAGAGATTTACAAATATGATCAAATACTTAAAACACTGCAGAAATATCAGGTTTTAATAAATTAAGCAGATTAACTAAATATTTCACATACTGAAAAATTTTTTTCTTTTTCTTTTTTTTTTGAGACAGAGTCTTGTTTTGTGGTTCAGGCTGGCCCTGAGCTCAACCTCAGACTTACATCACAGCAATCCTCCTGCCTCTGCCTCCCGAGTGCTGGGATTACAGGTGTGAGCCACCACGCCCGGCACTGTGGTATGTGGTACTGATTGCTGTTGGGGTGAGTCTCCACGCCCAGTATTGTATGTGGTTACTGGGGATCAAACCCGGGCCCCTGCGCTTGCAAGACAGGCGCCGGAACCACTGAGTTAACTCCCCGCCCCTGAAAATACTTCAATAATGCAAAACTCAAAGATAATGCTATAACTTCCAAAATGGTATCACAAATGACTATATGCTGTGTTTTAAAATTTAAATTTGTATGGGTGTGAAAATTTAGTCACAATTTTTGTGGTAGTGTACACCCATAATCCCAGCACATGGGAGGTTGAGGCAGGAAGACTGCTATGAGTTTGAGGCCAGATTGGACCACATAATGAATTCAAGGCCAGCCTAAACTACATAGTGAGGACCTATCTCAAAAAAACAAAATCAATTCTAATAGTAATAACTTTCAAAATTGAGTACTGTTTTTAATTTCATACCTTTAAAAAATAGTGGTATTAGAGATGGAACCCAGGGTTTCCACGTATGAGGTAAGCACTCTATCACTAAGCTGTATCTCCAGCATTTCCTATTCATTCTTTCATAGTCTATGACAGAGGACAGATATAGACGGTCCAATATAATCTGATATTAGAAGTTTGTCAATTTATCAGATAGTCCTAACACTTTAAAATATCTAACCAGGTGTGGTGGGGAATGCTTGTAGTCTCAGCATTTGTGAAGCAGAGGCAGATCACCATGAGTTCAAGGCCAGCCTGGGTAAATAATGAGACTGACTCATATCAAATTTGGTTCCAATTTTATATTTTCCTACCTGCAATAAATTTCAATGTTGTTAACTATAAGTATAAAAGCAAACCTGGAAGGCCATTTGAAGAAATATGAGGCTATAGTATTTATATTTTGTATTAGTGACTGATGAATTGTAGTTAACTAGGGGTTAAATTCATATGTATGACAATTCCCTAAGATTATACTGGTATTTGTTCATTTCAGTCTTGGTAGTTAATCATTATCCTTCATACAAAATTGTTATAAAGTTAAATTGTCTACAGTGACAATAAAAAGGTATTAAAACATTGCAATTTTTTTTTCATTTTTTAAATTTTGAGATAGGGTCTTATCAATTTGCTAAGTGACCAGGTTGGGGTCGAAATTTCTTTTTTTCTTTCTTCTTTTTAAATTTTTATCTTTATTGGTACATTATGAATACACATCATAATCTCACTCAACATTGAGAGTTTGTACCAGAATATGACATGACTTGATTCTCATTTTTTCCCTTTTCCCTCTGCCCTACAACCCCTCACCCCCTACATACACAATCTTTGTTTTCTAAACAGGTCACAGATGTTTAGACACTGTATCTTTTCTCTGGTATGAGAAAATGAAGTTGTAAATGAATTGCAGTATGTATAGTTGATATTGTGCAGGAGAAAATATTTAAAAGGAAAGAGAATGTAAGGGTAAATAACAAGGGGAAAACAAATGTGGTAATAATAAAGAAAAAAGCAATCTTTTTAAAAAATGATTTAAGCTTTCATAAATTATGCAAATGAATACTACCGGTATTTTTTTTTTTTTTCTTCAGTACTGAGGATTGAACCCAGAGTCTCAAATCTACCTATCACACTTCATTATTTTTCTGGAGACAGCGTCTCATTAAGTTTTCAGGCTGGACTTGAATTTTTTATATCTGTTTGGTTTTTCTCTGTAAGAGTCTTTTTTGTCTAATATGCCCTCTGAGCAACATTTTTGCCATTAAGATTAATACACAGTGTATTAACCATTATTCTCTAATTCCTTTGTGAACTTTTTTTTTTTTTCCTAAGACAGGATCTCACTTTCCAGTTCAGATTGGCCCTGAACTCATTATGTAGCCCAGGCCAGCCTCGAACTCACATTAATCCTCCTGCCTCTGCCTCCTGAGTGCTGGGATTACAGGCATGAGTCATCACACCTGGCACTGTGGTATGTGGTTACTGGGGATTGAACTCAGGACCTTGCACTGGCCAAGTAGATGCTAAAACTACTGAGCCAAATCCCTGGCCCGAAGCCTATTAAAGATTTTATTAATATTTATTTTATTACATTAAACTAAAAATTTTAAAAATTTTTTAGAAAAAGATATTGAGTATTGAACCAAGGGCCCTGACACTGAGCTACATCCCAGCCCCTTTTTATTTTTTTATTCTTGAAGTAAGGTTTTACCCTGTGTTCCCCAAGCTGGGGTGAATTTTTTTTTTCTCCTTCTGGCACCAGGCATCAAACTTGGGCCCTTGGCTTCTAAGGTAGGCACAGTACCATGTGAGCTAAATCCAGGGCCCTTGGAGTAGAACTTTTATCTTCCTACCTCATTCTCCCATGTAGCTGGGATTACAACCACACTATCACACTCAGCTGGGAAAAAAAAAATTTTTAAATATGATTAATCATAGATTTTTCAGTCTGCTACATAAAATGTAAACAAATTTCCTTGAAAGTAATCTTTATAATCCAATAGTAAAATTTAAATTTCCATTTGCTTAAGGAGAAGTAAAGAATCCTGTGCATTAATTAATCTGTCCTGTTATAGGATATGCCTCTATCAGAGAGTCCCAAGAGCAAAAATATGGCTTTCTTTGCCTATTTATTATATCTTGCTAACAAATTAACAGTAAAATGAACACCCTAATAAAAGTTTTGACTTGTAGGAAATGGAAAGGCCATGAGTACCAAATCAATAGTAACTGCATTAAGAATTTGGAGCTTTTATTTCGGGGACAAAACTGAAGTAAAAAAGAATATGTCCTCAAAATGGGTATTTTACATCTTCAAAGAGAAAATCAAAAAATACTTTATTATCTTCTAAAGACATGTTTCAGTGATTAACAACATACAAACCAGGATGGGGATTTAGCTCAAGTGGTACCACACCTATCAGGACCTGAGTTCAATCTCTGATACTGCTCCTAAAAAACAAAACAAAAAAATCCTCCCCAAACCATAACACACAAATAATATCACCTTCCCTTCTGTAACTAAACTGGTTCTTGTTAAATATATTAATCCTAGTCATAATGAAAATTATTTAAATTTATTTTCTCTGTTCAGGGTAAAATACATTTTGGAAATCTGTATGGTCTGTTCCCCAGAATGTTTATTTTTAGCACAGTCTGTGTTTCTTATGTTTTCTTACTCTTTCAACTACATGGCAAAGCAAGATTTCTCCATGTATAGAAATAAATTTGGTCATCTGTTACAATAAATAACGATTTGAACCACTTAATACAAAGCAACATAGTCTTTTTTGGTTTCTGTTATCAAGGCAAAATAAAGCCCTTCATAGGGACTGAGGATATAGCTCAGTAGCAAAAAACTTGCCTAGCATGTGTGAGGCCCTAGGTTCAACCTGCAATACTGCAGAGAAAAAAGAATTAGAAAATGCTCAAAGTGTAATAGGGTGAAGGGGGAAAAATAATGAGATTTTAACAAAAAAGAAAGGAAACAAATTTTATGTATATAGGGGGCAGTAGGGTGGGTAGGGCTATGGAAAAAAATGAGAATTAAGTTGTGTCTTATACTGGTACAAATCCCCATTATGGAGTGCAATCATGATGAATATGTAATGTACCAATAAAGATTAAAAAAAATAGTAATTTATAAGAACAAAAGACTAAATGGCTAACCTATATGTTATGGGGTAAAATTCACCTCTATGTTCTCTATTAGTAATATCTCATCTACTCTAATTACTTCAAGGTTCAAGGTCAGTACTACAAATGCAGAGATTTTCACTATTCACCATAGATTTTCTTTTTCGTTTTATCCTTTCAAGATGCTGCAAACAATTTCAAAACTATTATTTTAGATTTATGACTACAATTCAAAATACGGTCTACAGTAAAGGCCACGGTTATTACTATTTTTTTTTTTTTTTTTTAGCTCACAGCTTTTGTAGATTTTAACAAGAACTATGTCCCAAAATTTTAAATCAGATATCTGGTTTTTATATTGTATAAGCAATTAAAAGGTTTCAGGGTCCCACTGAAATCTCTTTTGGCTAAAAACCTACGAAATTAAGAGAAAGACTGCAATAAAAATTTTAGTGTGTAGGTTTATATTTTAAAGATTTAATATAAAAAGTTCTAGAGAAATCTATGTATTGAACTTTTTTGTGACTGATTAGGCAAAATGAAAATATTTATAATGGACAGAGTTTTTGGTGTTAGCTATCTTAGAATGTTGTAAATTATAATGTATACATATTCACAGTTATAACACATGTACTTATGGAAATAGTGACATGAAGAGATACACTGTATGTTCAGTTTAAAATTAGCCAGTCAATACCTCATGGGTTAACAGAAGTTATTCTCCTTATTTGAAAGAAATCTGACTATCACAACCAACCAATCAAAAGCCACAACAACAAAACAAGAAACCCATTCATAAAAATAAGGGAGCATTTTCTTGAGAGCTTGTTTGGAGGTTCTAGCAGGGGAGCGCAGCTATTCTTATACTCTTGACTGAGGAAACGGTCTTCCTTATCGAGGTAGTCGTTCTCTTTGACCAAGCGCGCAGCTTCGGGAGGGACACACATGGAGCAGTGAGGGAGGAAAGGGACACCCGCCTAGCCAGCCAGATCAGCCGAATCAACCCTGGCGATCAATGGGGTGACAGATGTCGCAGCTAGATTGCCTTCACATCCAAGAAGCATTTTTTAAGGTAGTATTTTCTAGTGCTGTTGATTGCAATGACAATTTCACATAGATAATTTTTAAATTCCATGACAATCAAATTAATTAGTGTAAGCAACACAGTTGCACATAGTTCTTAACATGTAATTTTGGCATGCATGACAACAAAATTAACAAACGACTACTTCAAAATAATTTTTTGTTCATTTTTAGAACAAATGCAATTAATGGTTTTCACCTTATACTTAAACGCTTAAGCATGTTTTAAAAGTTTAAAGTCACTACAGACATATAGATTTAAATTATGTTTGAAAACACATTTTTTATAAAAGAATATGAGTGTGAAGAATCTCAGTTTTCAGAAAATTAGAACACATTTCACACATGAAAGTTAAGTGGGTTTTTCTTTATTTAAGTAAACATTTTTATTATAATACATGATAATGGAAAATTATGTGACAAAGTACTGTAGCCTATGGTTTGGTGCGCCTCCTTGTCTCTAGATGAGTGTTTTCCGGGTGATTTTTCACAGTCTGACTTCCATGCCCGACACAGGCTTTCCAATGGTATTGCATGAGTTCTAAAGACCATCGGCCCTATCTTCCCTCAGTTGCTGTGTGCCATTTTCTCCCACCCAGTTTATTCTCCATTACTTATAAAAACCCTGTTCTAGAATTTAATCTATGTTATAAAATTAATATAATCAGAAGTTAGTATTTTTCCCACAAAGATAAAATAAACTAAAACCTGTTTCTGTACTGATTCTGTTTTTCCTACTAAAGAATTTATATAATTCGTAAAGAATCAGTAGTAATTAACACAAACTATGCAGAAGACTTTATTATACTAAGTGTAATTATGTTGAGAATTGCTAATATACTTAAAAACTTATGCTCCTGTAATAGCAATTTTCCACTGAAATCACAGGCTGTATTTTTAATAAATAGGAAAGATATAGTATAGTACTTGATTTGGCATAAAGTATGAGATCATTTTTATGAATAAAGTGCTTAATTGAGAAACGTTGTCCTACTACATGATTTAATCTGTCAAAGGCACAAAATGTCTCTCCCTCTCTTTAAAATATTTTTTTAAATTATGGTATTTCTCATTTCAATTTTACTTAATTGGAAAGCAGTAATATTTTTCTTAGTAATTAAAAAACTACTTGAGGGCCATTTAACTTTTATTTCAAAACTTTGCCATGAACATACATACAACATTAAATTTGATCCCCTCATTATCTGTCTGTGTTCCATGAAGCACTTGTGACAAAAAAACATATATAACCATTAGGATGAAAGTCAACAAGGAATCAAAATAGCTTCCAAGAGGAGGTGGGGTGAGGGAAACCAATAAATTAAAAAACTGTAGCTTTCATTTTATAAAAAATAGTTTGAATTATCTTCTTATAAATCTTTAATGCTTACAAAAACAAGAAATACATTTAAAATAGTCTTTTTCACACAGTTTCATTTGTACAATGTGGTTATGGTCAGAAATCAACCAAATGATGTTTCAGTAGCCTACAGTCTCCAGAAAATTTCACAGAAAATGTAACCAATTTACAATTCAAAAAAGATTTTTTAACTGCCACCAATATCAGATTAGTTATAATTAGTTCCTGACTATCAAGGACTCTTTAATATACCATACCAAAATTTTAAATAGTTTAAAGATAGGTACTGGTAAACAATACTTGACTGCACGGTAACCACCCATGACAACTACATCGTTGTTTAAAACATGCTTTGGTCAGTAAATTAAACAGACATAAATCAGATAACAAGGCTAGAAAAGTTGTTTGAGAACAAATTTTCTGACCTTAAGTAAACTTTAAATACACTGACAAGGCAAAGGAAAAATATGATTAAATATACTGAGATGTTTTATTTTTCAACCATTTGGCATTTTATATAATTTCCTTGCTTTAAAGTATTTTATATTCCTGTGCACTGATTATAATAGCTCTCTCAAAACCAAACTATAATTACCTTCTAGAACATCTGATAGTCTATATGCATTAATTGCTCCTCTTGCACTTCCATGAAGATGGTCCTTCATCCTGTAACTTTTTAAATTTTGGTCCAAGAAAGAACCACCAACAAAATCCAATAAAAACACAAATAACAGATTCCACATAATAACCATCCAGTGCAGTAACACATGAGCCACCAAGTTTTTTGCAAAGCTGTAAAAATAAAATTATAATGAATATTTCACAATTTCAAAATGATACTATTCAGAAATTAATGATTCTACTTTGTAATTTAAAGACTTAATCAAAAAATTTGTTAAAGTATTTCAATACTTCATTTACTTCAAATGACAAAATGTTTTAATGTATCTTAATTTTTAATGCTACTAATAGGATTAAAAGCAATTTTAACTTGATATAAACAATACTCATTTTCAAAATGCTACTTTCAGCCACTGGAATTTCCCCTTTATCATTATTAGCCTTTATCTATCCATTTATTCAACATCTTATGTGTAGGACAGTGATCCCAAGGGTGGAGGAAAGAGATTCCTTCCCCTTTGCTAAAATGCACCTTTAAGTGAGCTAGTCTTGCTAATACAGAAGTATTATAACCTGCAGTTAGGATGGGGAAGGCATATTCATAGATTTTTTTTATAGTAGAAACTATGAAGATATAATTTTTAAATAAAACATGGCATTTCTAGAGGCAAACAAAAAATTAATATCTTAATATTTACTTAATATTACCTAAAATTAAAACATGCTTACCTCAACAGCATCAAGTGTTCGACAGTTCTGGTTTGACGCCCCTACACACTCTTTCACTGTGAGCGGATCCACCAGCCAAAGAGCAACTGTAGAAGGCCAATTTCCTCCCAGATTGGACACAGTATTTAAAAGAGTCATATATGTACCTCCAATGAGTGGATCACTAACCTTTGCATTGAAAGCCATTATAGAAACATACATACTGTATAATGTAACCTACAGAAAAAATAAAAAATATCTTTAATATAATTAGATCATTTTATATTTGGTGGTTTTTCTTTCGATGCTGAGGAGTGAGCTCAGGGTTTCACACACGCTAAGCAAGTACTCTACCACTAGGCTACATCTTCAATTGCTATGAAAAGACTTACAAAATGATGACATAAATTAAGAACATCAAAATCATGGATGAGAAAATGAACTTTTATGATCATTATTGAACTCAATTCAAAAACATTAATTGAGCACCCACTAGAAGTAAGGATCTAAGATCATGGCAATACAAAGATGAATAAGAAATAGTCTGTGCTTCTGAAGAACTTATTATAGGCTAGGAAAATAGGGAATAAGTAATACTTATGATAAAATGCACTAAGTACCATAATAATTCTACCATGAGTAGTCAAGGAATGTTCAATGGAAGGTGGCAGGTAAAGTGGCACTGAAGAATGAAAATAACAAAAAACAAAGCCTGGTATTTGTATTGCATTTTAGATTTGTATTAGGATGTATATTTATATGTATACAGTATATAGTATTTAGTATATTAGAATACAGTATAGTAGTATGTTAGTATACAGTACTGGTATATTAGTATATAGTATTAGTATATAATAATAGCATACAGTAGTATACATACATATGTATTAAAAACTTTTTTGGTTTTTAGCAGTGGTCTCTTGTGTGCTAGGCAAGAGCTGTACCACTTAGCTACATTTTCAGCCTAAGAAAAACCTTCTTAAAAGGCAAACTATAGCTAAGTGTGGTTGCACAAGTGAGTGGTCCCAGCACTCTGGAAGGCTGAGACAAGAGGCTCACAATGATTCAAAAAAAAGATGAAAATTTAGCTCAGTGCAGAAATTCTGGGTTCAGTCACTAGTACTGAAAAAAGAAAAAAAAAAAAAACTGTTTAAGAGGCAAAAATTACCTTTCCACTTAGAAAGATGGATACAAACTAAAACAGTACTCCTTTAAGCATTGTCCTATGAATTGTACACAGAAAGGAGTTAACAGCCAGATAAGACAGAGAGATTCTATGTGATACAGATAAAAAGTTTTCTTTTTTTCTGACAATTTTTAGGATATAAATTTTTTGAGAGAAAGATTGTGGCACAATTTATTCAGTTAACTTATTTTTACAGAATATCACATATTTTATTTTTATAAACTGTGTATTATTTTGCCTTAGCAAATTATTTTTTAAATCTTTTTTTAGTACATGTTTGCAATATAAAATGATCACATTCCTCAGGAGTTGGTGTATTTACATAACACATCTTATTTCATTTAGATTTTTATGCTTAGCATAGTTTCTGGCACGTATTGGTGTTTGCTTAGTATTTTTTAAAGGAATGATTAAGGTGCTACTTATAAAGAAGTTATATAATACATCAAGTTTACTTGGCCTTTTAACCTTTTCTCATAAACTAGTTATTTAAATTTCTGATTATATTTTGGTAAATTCTCTAGTGAAATCTACAGACAAAAAATACTTCTTGAACTATAAGAATCTAGTTTTTTTTTACCTAAAAAGTGAAAACTTGACCAAACATGCTTCTTTTAACTTATATTATGTGCCTAGCATTAACATTAATAAAAACTTTTTGATGTCCTGGCTTCAAAGTGGGCTTTAACCTGCCAAAGACTAAAGCTAGATCTATTTCTTTCACCATGTACTAAACTAAAATCAAAGTGGATTAGAGACTTCAATATTAAAACAGAAACACTAAGCCTTCTGCAAAACAAGTTAGGTAGAAGTCTTGAATATATTGGCTTAAGGAAAGACCATGAAACAAAACCTTTACAGCATGAAAACCAGCAGAATAAATCAACAAATGTGATCTTATCTTATTAAAAAGCTTCTGCGGGCTGGGGATTTAGCTCAGTGATTCCATCGCCTGCTTTGTGTTGAACCAGGGCCCGGGTTCAATACCCTGTAAACATATACAACATTGCCAGGTGTGGAGACTCATGCCTACCAGCAATCAGAACCACATACCACATCAGAACCACATACCACAGTGCTGGGCATGGTGGCTCATGTTTGTAATCCCAGCACTTGGGAGACAGAGGCAGGAGGATTGCTATGAGTTCAAGGCTGAGCTCAGGGCCAGCCTGAACTACACAAGTAAGACCTTGTCTCAAAATAAAAAAGCGCTTCTACACAGCAAAAGAAACCACCACCAGAGTGAAAAGACAACCAACAAATTAGGAAAAAATTTTTACCAGTAGTTTCTCAGACACAGGACTACTATCTAGAATATACAAAGAGTTTTAAAAAATCAGCCTCCCCCAAATTTAAAGACCCAATTGAAAAACAGGCATCTAAAATGAAAGACACAATTCAGAGGAAGAAGTAAAAGCAGCTAAGACATATATGAAGAAATTACATCACTAGAAATTCGAGAGATGCAGATGAAAACAACACTGAGATTCTATCTCACTCCACATTGAATGTCTGCTATCTCAAAATTAACCAGTAATAAATGCTAGTGAGGCTGTGGGAGAAAGGAACCCTTCTTCACTGTTGGTGGGAATGTAGACTGGAGCAACCACTGTGAAGAGCAGTGTGGAGATTCCTCAAAAATTTTGGATTAGAGATCTCATTTGAACCTGTTATTCCCTTGCTAGGTGTATACACAAAAAAATTAAATGATTCATAACATAGTGACATTTGTGTGCCCATGTCCATAGCAGCTCAGTTTGACAGCTAAATCTTGGAAACAACCCAAATGCCCATCAACTTGAGACTGGCTAAAGAAGATGTGGTTCTTTTATAGAATGGAGTATTACTCTGCCATAAAGAATAATAAGTTTGACTCATTTATACTTAAATGGAAGTACCTCTGTAAGACCCAACTTGTCATAAATTATAGTCATTTTAAAAGCCTTCACCTTGTATCCTGTAACCTCTGTCTGGAACCAGAATTTGTCTCCTTGGGAACTGCCCACCCAAATGATCCCCGCAGCCGCAGATTGTATGTTTTTTAGAATGTACTATTCTATGGTAACCAGTGATCTAATTGTTGCTATTGGCTTCTGTAATGCTTCTGCACTTTAACAATAGAATGACCTACTTGCTCCTGCATAGAAACCACCTGGTAACCGGGGAGGGGAGATAATAGATTTTCCCTTTAAACACTGTGCCCCAGTTTACCCATTTGCCTTCTTCCAAATGTAGAGATGGCTTTCAGATCAGTAATAAAGTTCTTGGTTGGACTGTAAGATTATGTCGTGTCATGAGAGATTGTTTCTGTGGAACTTGGTCCCAGTTCCTTAAGAACACACTCGTAAGTGAAATAAGTCACAGATGGGTACATACTGTACCTTTTTTCTGGTATGAGAAACTGAAGATATAAAAGAGTTCTAGAGTGTATGATAGATACTGTGAAATGGAGAATATTCAAATGGTAAAGGGGGTAGGGATATATAACATGAGGAAAATATGTGATGGTGAAAAAAAGAGAAACAAAGTTTATGTATATACAGGGTGGGGGTGGGTGTTATAGGATTGGAAAGGGAATGGGAAAAAATGAGAATTAAGTCATGTCATATTCTGGTATGAATTTTCAATGTCGATTGTTATGATGTATATATAAAATGTACCAATAAAATCAATTAATTAAAAAATATATGATATAGTCAAACATCAGCTATGGATTGTAACTTAATTGTATGCAAAAAATAATTGAAAGTAGCCGTTAGCCACATTTTAAGTTAAGAAGTAAGAAGTAAATACAACTTTTAAAGGTTTACACAAGTTCTCCTGGAAAAACTCAAAGTGAAATACACATTAGCAATAAATTCAATTGAGTTTCAAAAGTTACTGCTGGGCCTCTGCCATTTACTTGAATCACTTGCCTCTAGAACAACACATTTCATTCCATAATAAGAGTTCAGATGAGTTCAGATGAGCTAGATAAAAGTAAGATCACTTCTTTTTGGAATTACAAACAAGAACACAGAAAAAGCAGCTTTCAAAATTACAAAGACTAAGTTGTAACTTTCACTGCAGAATCTAAACCAAAGCCTGGGGTCTTTAATTCAGTAGTCATGATTATTTCTCAGTACTTTCAGGAAAAAAAGACATTAGACATTGAAGAAAGAACCCAGATCTAAAGATAGACAGGTAGACTTAGCAAGAGCAAAACTGGTTGGCTTTGAAGTCAATTCTAATATGGAAAAAATTTTTGTTGCAGGAAATTGTAAAGGACTGAATCAATGAGTAAAAACTCCCTTTCCATAAACAGAATTCAAAAATTCAAAGCCAGAAGGCTAAAAGTAAACTATCAAATAATTTTCTCAGTGTCACATTCATGTTTTAACCTTAAAATTTATTATTACTTGAAGGCAGCCATAGAAAAATTTCTTCTTTGCTACAGAACAGTTTACATCCTGAGAAGGCCATGACAAGCTTACCTGATGTAAGGCATAACTCAGCAGCACAACAATATAGTAATATACAGGGAATCCTCCGTGGTGCTCTACTTTAGGAGTCCACCAAACTAGCAGTGCATATTCTAGTCCAAACAACAACCTATAGAAAAAGGAACAGGATATTAATTTCCATTTTAGGTTAAACAACAACAAAACAGACATCTGTATGCCAATCATATGAAACAATGCTGTATCTAAAACCTATGAGGGTAAAGAGATAAAAGGGCACATAAACGACACTGACACTAAAAATGTTCTTCAAGCCTTTCCCTATATACATTCTACACTCAAATACTAGTGCCAATCACAAAAGTTCCTCAATTTAAAACTGCTTACTTTAGTACAGTTTTATTTAGTTTTTACCTGTAAGGCATAGCTTTATAAAATATGTTTAGTGGCTGGGGACCTGCAGTATATTTGCTGATAATCAGAGGCAATATAATCTGCAAAGGAACCATTGGAACTGCCAGCAATGCTAAATGTTCTTTAGGTACTCCTTCTTCTACCAATTTCAGTCCTGTTACTGCATCTGCTGCTGAAAAACCAATCTGCAATATAAAAACAAAAAGTATTTTAATTCGCAACTTGCAAAACAGTTGTCTAAGAGTATATGTAAGTTCTTCAAGAACTGCCAGTTTCACTATTGACTCATGACTGTTACAAGCATCATACTGTTATATCTGACAAAAACAATCATTTTACAGAAGGCACATTTTACTCTATGTCTTAACTAATGATATTTAGAGAAAACAACAACAAACTCACTACCTGTATTTACTGTAGATGGTCTAATGATAACAAAATTTCCACTTCAGAGAAGTCCAATCTGTTATAATAAAATGTCAAAAATTCACACTAATTGATATTAAGTTTAAAAGAAAAGTATTTAACTAGCCTTAAAAATTCTAGTTAAATGAAGCATATAGATTTGTAAAAATAATTTCTGACATCATAAGAAAATTTCCTAAGGTCATCCAATGTTTTGAAAGTAATTTTAGAGAACTATTATCACAGAGATTGAATAAAATGGAGAGGAAACGCTATAGTTAGATAAATCTTTTCAAATAATAATAAAAAAAGTGAGGATGGTAGATGATAGAAGTAGTAGATGATAGAAGTCTGAAATAAATGAGATACACAGGTAGTCTCAAAGTATTTACTCATAAATTCATGGGTTTTTTGATGTGTCTTCTTGTTTTGTAGTGCCAGGGATCAAACCAAAGACCAAAGTTATGATAGGAAACCACTCTACCATAGAGTTCTACCGTCAGCCCAAATCAGTCTTAATTACAAAAAGTAAAAGTACTTTTGCAGTGGATAACAAAGTGAACGAAGTAAAAAACAATAATTAAGGGAATAGAAGGATATAGTGTATTTTCTTTTATAAATCCCTTAAGACATCAAAATATTACTTCTGTGATATGCCTGCCATCTATGGATCACCTGAACCCAACCATGATGAAAAAGGAACAATGTAAAAGGAAGGCCGCTACAGAAAAATCAGTATATATTCTTTTGGGGCTTTTTATTTATTTTTTCTGCTTCTGGATTTTCCTTCCTTCTTTCTTTCCCTCCTTCCTTTTTTTTTTTGCAGTGCTAAAGATTTGACCTGGGACATGCTAGCCAATATGCTATATTGTATGCAGTATCCAGCACATACTGCACCCACTGAGTTACATGTCTAGTCCCAAAAGTGGAATGAATTTTTAAAAATGTCAAAGTTATTAAGAATAAAGAAAGTCTCATACTAACAAAATGTGTCATCCTGGATTTAATCCCTGGCCAGGAAAAAACTAAAGATACAGTGGCTGTTATTGATACAACTGATAAAATTTTGATAAGAGTGTGAATAGACAGCATTATGCCAATCTTAAATTTTCAAATTTTTTTGAATTGTGGTTTCCTAAAAACTTTGTTCACAGGAAATACTTAGGTTTTAATGGATGAATGTGCAAATTACTCTGAAATATTTCAGAAGAAATATGTGATACACATAGAGAAAAGAGAAAATTTAAGAATAAAGAAAGTAAAACTATATATTGATAATTTTAAAATCCATATGAAGGATATATGGAAGTCCTTTCCACTAGTAAATTTTCAATGAATGTAAAGTTATATATATATATATATATATATATATATATATACATTTTTTTAAAAATAATGTTTCAACTTCTTGGAATGGTACCAAAGAGTATATTTCACTAATAAATATTAAAGGTCTAGTATATTTCAGTATAACTCAGCAAATAATTTCATTTTTATTTTATCTATTCATAAAAATGAGATATCTTTAAAATTTATATGCTAGAAGGTATTTTTAGTACGCATATCAAAATATTTCTATGCAAATATTTTAATTTTTTACAAATATAAAGAAAAGGCAACTCTGAATATTCAAATGGCCAGTAATAATAGGAAAAGATTTTTGCACTTCTATAATCAGGAGAATATAAATCATAACCATAATAATATGCCACTGCACACTCACCAGCAAGGCTGACATGTAAATATGTTTTCAAGGATATAATGGAATCAACCTACCTTGCAGAAAGTATAGAAGATTACAATAGCTTTGGAAAACAGGCTATAAATTCTATGTATTTCCTATGGCCTTGTAATTCTACTCTTGTATATTTACCCATCAGAAACATATAACTTTTATCCAGCAAAAGTCATGTATGTGAATGTTAAGGAAGCACTACTTATAGCAACTTTAAACATTTACTAGCAGAATAGATCGTGGCATATTCATGCAGGGGACTATTATACAGCAACAAAATGAACAAACTATCCCTATGAATAATATGAGTAAATTACACATGGAATACATATTGCACAATTTATATAAAATATAAAGTCAAATAAAACTTATAGTATTAAAAATTATGAGAAAGGTCATACTGCAAGAGGATTACTTTAAAAGGACAACATAGGATTACCACATCTGTAACTAAAGTACTTCTTTATATGTTGTTTGGGGTAGTACAAATTAGTACAACCTCCTAAAATGCAATTCTGAGGGCCAGGGATTTAGCTCAGTGGTACTGTGCCTACCTTGGAAGCATAAGGACTCAAGTTCGGTTGGTGGAACCATAAAAAATAAAAATAAATAAACAGCAATTCTGTATACCCATTTATAGCAGCTCAGTTTGTGATTGCTAAACCTTGGAAACAGACCAAATGCCCATCAACAGGCAACTGGATAAATAAGATGGGCTTTTCTATAAAATGGAATATTACTCAGACATAAAGAATGATACATTTGAGTTGTTTATGCTCAAGTGGATGCACCTCAAGGACCATTCATAAGTGAAATAAATAAAATTCACAGATGTGTAAGTATCATATATTTTCTCTAGTATGAAAAACTGTAGGTGTAAATGAATATCAAAATGTATGATAGGTAATGTGAAATGGGAAGAAAATATGCAAAAAGGAAAGGGAAAGGATGGGTAGGAGAAAGTGAAACAGGGAAAGAAAAAACTTGATACTTAAAAAAAAGGAAACAAAGCTTCTGTATATAGGGGGAGAGGTTAGAGGGAGGATTGGAGAAAAGGAAAAAATGAGAATCAAGACAAGTCAGGTACAAGTTCTCGATGTTCATTCAATGTGAACATATTGTATGTATGAAATGCACCAATAAAGTCAATTTTTAAAAAAGCAATTCTATAGTCATAGTTACTGATCCATTAATTTCCCACTTAAAATTACTGAAAAATATTCAGAATTTCAAATAAAGGCTTACGCATAAAAATGTTCACTAATACACTTTTATAATTAAAAGCATAAGCAAATCAAATATACAATAGAAAAATTTCTGACTATGGCAAATGTATATCATGACTCATGTTGCTATTTAAAAAGTAGGCTTTTAGTCAGGTATAGTGACAAGCTTGTAGTCCCCACGAAGAGGAGGCTGAGGCAGGAAGCTCATGAGTTCTAGGCCATGACTGGGCTACAATTGTGAGTACAAGGTCTGCATAGAATGCAGATATTTGGTTCTAAATGATATGAGGTATTATCTTCCTTGAACTGTTCAGCACTTCTAAACTCTCCTATCATTAAAGAGAAGGAAAAATATTATTGAAAACAATGAAACCATGTTCTTCTGAGGCTATTAAGAGATAGCAGTCAGGTGTTTATGTAGATAAGTTTAAATTATGAAATGAAATTTCTATAAATTTTGAGATTTTAAGGATTTAATACCAAGAGCAGCAACAGCTCACTGTGACAAAATATACTTATTTTTCTCCTAGCATAATCCCTTAAAAATGTTTTAGAACTAGCCAAGCATGGTGGTATATATGCGGAATCCCAGCTCTCTGGGAAAGTGAAGAAGGAAGACTGTGTGTGAACCCAGCCTGGGCAACCTGTCTCAATGAGAACCTGTCTCAAAATAATAAAAAGTGGTCTGGGGATGTAGCTCAGTATGGAGGCCCTGGGCTCAACCTCCAGTATGACACACACATGTACACCTAAGCATATTAGAACTATGAAACATTTTAAATACAGAACAAAGTTATAAGAACTTACCCCATTTATCATTTCCTCTAATTATTTGAAAAAAAAAAATATTAAGAGGGTGAGGATCATAGTGAATTTGAGGGCAGCGTGGGCTACTACTGAGTCCAAGGCCAGCTGGGAATACACAGCAAGAACCTGTATCAGAAAATCACACACTTCTATATCTTTGCAAACCTTATTCTCAGTAGTTTTACTATCCCGACATTAAAAGTATATTCACTGTAACAGTGGAGAGCTATTACTTTTTCAAGTAATCCATTTCCATTCTAAACGTTAATACTGTTAATTACAATTTAATTATTAGCAGTTCTCCATATATTGACATAATTTTATTCAAGATTCCGAGACATTTAGCTTATTGTGAGATTGTTCTGATATATCTTTAAAAATACGTTTAGTAAACAGAAAATACTGCTTTTCATTGTTAAATTCTAATGATAGTAGAAAAGGAACTGATGATATGAAAAGTCATTGAATGTAGTTCATGATATTGATCATTACAATGGTAAATTTGCTTTATAAATTTCTTACCTTTGAGGTTAGAATCAAAAGGCAAAATGTCAGAACTGCTGGCATTTTTATAATTGTAAAAAGCAGCTTGTAAGTGTCTGTGATCCCTTGTGTTTCTTCTTTTACTACTGATACTTCTTTGTTTTCTTTTTTCAGAAGTGCAACTAAAGTCGTTGTTATTAAAAATACAGTTCCCCAGAAAAAAAGAAAATCTGAAATTAAGAATATTTTAAATCTATAAATAATTTGTGAACGACTTAACATCACTGATGCTAAATAACTCTGTATAAAACTTTTTCTCAACTTTAAAAGCAAACAAAAAATTTTAGATGCCTATTTATTATACTCAAAGCACCATTCAAAGGAAAACTAGTTGTACAAAATACATATATGAGAACTGTTTCTGAAAGCAATACAAAGCAATTGTCAGGAAGTAGGAATTAATGGTTCTGCTTTTTTTCTAGTTCACAGCAGGAATGCCTTTAAAATAGCTGTTTTTCTAACATCACAAGTTTGATTAGATTCATACTTAATAGTTTTTGCTTTTTCAAAGTAACATATATCATGTTTCCTCTGATTGACTCCTACAGGCCTATCAAAAAAACCTAACTATAGGGCCAGTGATGTAGCACAGCAGCATGGAAGCCCCCTGGCAACAAAGGCCCTCAATTTGATTTCCAGTACGAAAAAAAACACAAAAACAAAAATCAACCAAATCAACCAAACCAACCAACCAGCCAAACCAACAAACAAACAAACAAACAAACACAAAATCTGACTATAAACTCTAATATCTATCTCTCTTCTCTGGTGCCTGGCTATTCTATCCAAACTCCAATACTCTGCTCTCTTTTTCAACTGCTTCTTCTAATCACTGTTATTATTGCTGCTAGAGAAGTCTCAACTACCAGATCACAAGCCGGATACAACCTAATGATATATTTTATGCGAAGGTAATAGGTGTTTTAAATTAGGAAATAAAAAAGGAATTTCCAGCTTTTCTTGAATGTATATAAGGCCTAATGATTCTGAAGTCCTACTGCCTCAAGATAGTTTACTTCACTGAAACTCCTTGCCTTCAGAGGGCTTGGGTTTCTTAGGTCATCATTATCCCCTCCAACTGCCACAGTCTGTGAGCCAACTCTGTTGACTCACATTATCCATCCACCCACTCAGTCACTTTAGTTTGCAAATCTCCACAATAATCTATGAGTTCCTTGGGAGTAGAAAATTCTGATATTTTAACAAATTATAACACCTATCATCTGGCTAGCACAAGAATGGCATTAAGTGATGAGAAAATAAATACTCTAGCTTGGTTAAAAATTAAAACAGCTGGGCATGGTAATGAACCCCTGTAATCCCAACACTCTTAAAGAAGCTGAGACAGTTACAACTCAAGTTCCAGCCCTGCCTGGACAACTTAGCAACTTGGGGAGACTTGGTCTCAGAATAAGAAATTTAAAAAGAGTGGGGAGAGGGGCAAGGATTTAGCTCAGTGGTTCTGGCATGTGTCTTGCAAGTGAAAGGGCCCTGGTTCGATCCCGGTAACCACATACAATACTGAGTGTGGAGACTCACGCCCACCAGTAATCAGTACCATATACCACAGTGCCGGGTGTGGGCGCGTGGTGGATCTTGTCTGTAAACCCAGCACTTAGGAGGTAGAGGCAGGAGGATGAATATGAGTTTAAGGCTGAGCTCAGGCCCAGCCTGAACTACAAAGTGAGACCTTGTCTCAAAACAAAACAAAAATAAATAAATAAATAAATAAAGGCTAGGGTTATTGCTTAGTATGAAAGTCTGGATTCAACCCCCTAATAATCTGAGTGTTGTTTTATAAACATCAGGCATCACTGTGCTACAATTCTATGGTCTAAAAGCCCAATCAGCACATATTATACTTAGGTCTCAAGTTTTCCTTGAGGATTTTCCTAATTTCTGACTAACTATAGGAAAAACATCAGATATATAGTTAGGAAGCCTAAAGTACAAGTAAATCTGTACCTCTAACTTGTCATTTTGACCTCAGTTTCCTCATCTATAGAATGAAGAAATTGAAATATATATCTTCTCAAAACTTTATGTTCCAACTCTTCTGGATTTCTTTCACCTTTCTTGCAAGCTTAAAAGATCTCTCTTTGGATCAGGGATACTCACTGGCACAGCAACTGCCTGGCAAGTGAGAGGTCCTGAATTCAATTCTCTGCACCAAAAAACAAAACAGAATGAAACAAAAAGATCTCTCTTTGTACCTAGAGATTCTTAAACAAAGAGGGTAAAAACAGAAAAAGCTATGTCTGCATTCAGGACTGTCATGTATTTATGACAGTATGAAAAAGATAATTTCAGCACAATCAAGGCTTTATTTGTAAGGGATTATACTCTTTCTATTGTTGCCGGTCGAAATTTTCTATGTAGATTACTGTTTTCTAAACGTCAAATACTGTTTCTCTGAGTATTGTACATTTCATCCTGTGCTCCCTTTGCCAGTATATAACTCAACATATTCCATATCTGCTTATCTATTACAGGCAAAACAAATTTATAGTTTTAAAAATAATGCTATCTTGTTTCAATACTCAGCTTTTCTAAACACTGCCTTGATGCTTAGCTCTTTTTAAATTATATTTCTGTCTTATTTTTTCTGTGTTCTTTAAATTCCTCAAAATCATTGGTTAGGGCTGGAAACTTAGCCCAATAGTACAGCATTTGTCTATCATTCCTGAGCTCTGGATTCAATACCAAGCACTATATGTATAAACAAACCAAAAAAACTCAACCCTATTGACTAAATACTCAGTTCTACAAAGCACAAAACTATAAATCTGACACGTATCATTTAAGCGGGAGAATAAAATTACGGGAACTCTTTAAATAAAATGTGTGAACCAAAAATAAAAGCCCATTACAGATGTTTGATAATTCACATGTGAAATCCCAACACGGGCAGGGGGGAGCTGAAGCAGGAAAATCACAAGCCCAAGCCTAGCCTGGGGAACTTACCAACATCTTGTTTCAAAATTTTAAAAAGGCTGGGAATGTAGCTTAGGATAAAGGCCCTGGATTTGATCCCCCGTACTGGGAAGGGAGATGGTTAAAAAGTAAGCTGCTTTTAAAATCTCCAAGAGAACAAAGTTCAAATTCCAGTTATTAAAACAGCTATTCACAAGAATAAATCAGTCTAAGCAAAGACCAAAGTCATACATTAATGGCAATGCAAAGCCTGAATCCCATAGAAAGTAAGTTGTTGGCAACTCTGGGCTCCTCTGAAATGTCCATCTCCACCATTCCTTTTTGTTAGGGCTCTGTCTTACTCAGAGGAGGCCTTAGAATCCTGCCACTTAGCCAATTCAGTAATGTCTGCATGAATTAACTGTTCTGTTCACCAAAAGACTAGCTGAGGACTAGTGGCACAAGAGTAGGGGTGGAAATGGATTAGAAAGTGAGGTGCTAAAACCTTGAGGCGTCAAAACACAAAACAAGAAATTTTGAGCCACACTTTTTAAAAATGTGCATTTGTGCATTAAGCAACTGCCCATGGATCCCTAAGCTCAAGGGTTTCATTATTTTCTCAGTTGCCTTTCTGTTTACTGCAAGTAGTGATCAATTATATTGCTATGATGTAGTTATTTAGCTTTACTAACACTTCAAGGAAGCCCACTTTAATGAAACAGAAAACCTAACTTGAGTCATTAACCATTAATTTCCGGTAAGTTACATAATGAACTTCCTTTCAAAGTTAAAGTGTCAAAAGGATTCATAAGAGCTTAAATACACTACCTGAAAGAGTAACGATTCCCTTGGGTTGAGGCTGAAACCGCAAATATTTGTTACAGAAGTCGGGAGATTCAAGAGCCAAAAACAAAACATTGCCCAAAAAGTAGCCTGCTGTTTGGCCCACCGAATTACAAGTGGAAGCATAACCCACGTTTTCCCGGGATAACATAGTTAACGCCCAACCATCCACAGCGATGTCCTGAGTGGCGGCGAGGAATTCAAATAAAAAGAATGTCACAGTGAGAGCAACCACATCAGGTGCTCTGCCATCTGTATTCCCGAGCAAATGATCCACTTGAGTGGATAAAAATATCATGAAGAATCCTAGGACATACTGTGTAGGAACAAGCCAAGATTTGCGACGACCAAAGTTCTTGAAGTAAACTGCATCAACCAACGGAGCCCAAAGCAATTTGAGACTGAAGGGCCAAAAGACAAAACTGAAGAAAGCTTGGTCTGTATAGCTAACATTTTTGCTCTGCAAAATGAGCGGGATGCTACCCGCCAGGCCTAAGGGGATGCCCTGAAGTACGTAAAGAAAGAGCAGTAGCAAAATGCTGCTTATTTCGGCTCGACAGCTCCGCGGAGCTTTCAAGAAGTCACCAGCGTCAGCATCCCTCAGAAGCGCTTCTCGGTCCTCTTCCCCGTCCGCCGAGTCTGGCTGGCTGTCGTCCCAGCTGCCCGGCGGCAGAGGACCGGTCTTCATATCCAGGGAATGATTGAAAGTACCCGGCCGCCGTTGCCGACTGTTGGCCTTGTGGGAGACGGTGGGCGACATATCAGAGACGACGCAGAGTCCCGTCTGTGGTGAGCCAAGGCTGAGCGTGTTGGAGCCGTTCTAGTCCCAGGTCCACGGCAGTAGCTCTGGACCAGGGTCTAGATTGTTTGAGCACAGGGGATAGAGCGTGGAGCGATAAGGACACTTCTTACTGTGGTCCAGAGTGCCGAAGAAGGGAGCCAGTCCCTCGGCTGGTGGCCCCGGCGATGCCTGGGTAGGTGTCCCTGAGAATGGCTTCAAGGAACCTGAAGGAGGTCCCCAGGCAGCCGTGCTGCGCTCAGGACTGGACACGGGGGCCGTGGTGCTGCGATGACAGCCGGCTTCTAGCTGGAGGGAGGACAGAAGGAGGGCGACCAAAAGGCCGGTCTCCTAACCCACCTCCAGCTCTCGCCGTCACCAAAGCCGCAGACAGCACTTTCTCCACCGGACTCCAGATAACTTCCTGGCTCACGCGGAAGTGGTTCCTATTACAAATAGGTCCCTACTGCACCTCCGGAGCAAGCCAATCAGGACGCGCTGCGGTGGCCGAGCGGAGAAGCAACGCTTGGTGGGAACCCTTAATCCAAGCTGCCTGGATCGTGGGGGAGGCTTAACGCTGACGTACCGTGAGGCCCCGGCCGGGCGCGGAGCTAGCGTCCGCACTGGACTGTCTAGCAAGCGTGGGCCTCGGTCATTGGGCGGGTGCTACCACGTGACCGCGTCGCGCGCTTGTGGCGGAATAAGGCACAGCGTGTAGAGCTGTAGTAGTTGCCCGAGTTGTCATTGTTCTCCCATAGAGGCTGAACTGTAAACTAGGAAGTGTGAGATGCAGCTGCTTTTGTGGGCTGGCCAGCAAAAAAACGATCGAAGATTGAGCAGTTTCGACATCAGGAGACAACTGCTGAAGAAATGCCAAGTTTTTCTGCAGTTTGTTTCTCCAATGTATTGGAAGAAGTGGAGGAAACTTCTAGATTGTTCTAGATTAAGACTAATACTACCTGTGCCTTGGGCAGATTAACCAAAATTTCAATTGTAATGAATATAAAATAGGGTTTATAATCTCATTTAAGTTAACAAATACAATGATAGACCATCCAGTCAGTAGACGGATTTTTTTCAAAATGAGTTTGTATTTATGTTTGGCTTTTTTCCTTAATAACTCTTAATTTTGAAATAATTATAAACTCGAGAAATTGTGAATATATCAGTTTCATGTACTTTTCACACAGCTTTCTTCATGGATAAACATGATAAATACAGTATGCCATAACAGGCTGAACATGGTGCCTCACACTTGTAGTTCCAGCACTTGGGAGAGTGAGGCAGAAGGATCACAGTGAGTTCGAGGCCAACCTGAGCTCAAGGCCAGCCTGAACAGCACTGCAAGACCCAGTCTCAAGAAATCTAAATGAATTACTATAAAACACCACAAGCCCAGGAAGTTGACATTGTGAAAAATCACTACTTTTTACTTAGACTTCACCAGTTGTTACATGTACGAACTTGTATGTACCCCGTGCTGCCCTTTTAATCCTTATCCCATTGTGTTACCACACTTTTCATTGCACTAAACTGCCCTCCTTCCAATAAAACTGTCCTAATTTCCTCCTTGGTTTGAGACTTTATTCTTTGAGGTCGTGAGACCACGGACTCAGTGTATCTAACATCTAACAGATCAGGAATTATATTTTTCCATATTAGTAGTCTTTTTATTTGAGATAGGATATTGCTCTGTAGTTCAGGCTGTCCTTGAACTCATTGTGTAGCCCAAGCTGGTCCCAAACTTGAGGCGATCCTCTTGCCTCAGCCTCGGGAGAGCCGGGATTATAGGCAGGTGCTACCATGTCTGGCTATCAGTACTTTTTAAAAGAAGTTCCATTTGTATGATCCAAAGTCCATGAACTACCCCTAGGTTTTTTTCCCAGAAGAATATATGTGCTACAGTTGGAGTACACTCATCAAAAAGCTTGTGTTGGAAACTGCATCATCACTGTAGTCATATTAAGAAGTTGGACCTTGGGAGAGTGAAGGTTCTAAATATGGGTGGATTAATACAGCATTGCCTGTATCACAGGGCTGGGTTCTTGTAAAAGAGTATGTTTGGTTCTCTCTCTCTCTCTTTACTCTCTTTTTCCCTCACTCCCTCTCTCCTTCTCTTTCTCTCTCTCTCTCTCCTCAGTCACCTTCCCTGACTCTTCTCCTCTTCCTTTTTCTTCATCATGTTCTTTCTCTCTATCCTCTCCCTATGGGTAAATGCAGCAGGAAGGCCCTTGCCAGGTGGTGATTCCTTGGTCTTAGACTTTGCAGCTTCCCAAACCATGAACCAGTACATTTCTGCTCAGTACAGATTACCCAGTCTCAAGAATTTTATTACAGCAGCCAAAAAAGACTCATTTTCAAAGTACAAGCTCCAAGCACATGATTGTTGAGTGATGGATTATTTGAAAAAGTAGTCCTAAGAGTATATCACATGTATGGAAGTTATTCTTCTTTTAAGGTTCAATTTACAAAATATTACTAAGTCTTCATACTTGTGAGTGAAATGTCAGACACACGTTTAAATATCATAGTTTCTTTGATGTGAGAAACTGAAAGTATAAATAATAACCAAAATATAGGATATTCAGAAATGGAAAGAAAATGTTCAAATGAGAAGGGGAACAAAAAGGGGGGACAAAAAAAAGAACAAGGAAAAAAGAGAAGTAATAAATGGAGACAAAGCTTTTATTAATGAGGAGAGGAAGAGGGGTTGAAGGGAGGGAAAGAGAAAAGGAAAGATAATAATCTAGGTATACCATATACAGGTATAAATTCCTTATGGTGAATGCTACCATTGTGTATAAAAATTTTTTAAATGAAAAAAATAAAACAAAGGAAAAATACATTACAAACTCATTCACAATGGATTTAAATACTGTAAAATAATCCTTTTTGGTATGCTTTGCCTTATTCCTTATTGTCTTGATATCCTTATGATTAAGTGCTACTACTCTTTATATGGTTATATGGTTTATAATACGGAAGAAATTATCATATTTTCATTATTGGTGTGTGTATTTTGTTTCAGAGATAGGATCTCATTATGCTGCCCAGGCTGATCTCAAGCTCATGGACTCAAGTGATCTTCCTGCTTCAGCTTTTCAAGTAGCTGAGCTATTAGTATGTACTATTGTGCTGAGGTTCTGTTATTTTTCATACAGTATACAAAGATGTAAGCCAGTTTTTCTTCCCTGTGGGAAAATACCTGAAATAAACAATTATAAAGAATGAAAGTTTATTTTAGCTCACAATTTCAATTATTTGAATCCCTAGTAACTTGGCTCCATTGTCTTTGGGACTGTGGTGAGACAATATGTTGTGATGGAGGGTACATAGTGGAAGATTTTTATCTCATGGTTATCAGGAAGAGAGACAGACAAGAAGGGCCCAGGGTCTCATAACTCCCAAGTCAGTGTGGTGGCACACATGTGTAATCTCAGCATTTAGGAGCCTGAAGCAGGAGGATCACCAGGGGTTCGAGGCCAGCCTATACGCTATACTGAGTTCAAGATTAGCCTGGACATTATAGTGAAACCTAGTTTAAAAAAACAAAAACCAAAAAACCTTGTCCAGTGACCTAAGCTAACTCTGAAAGGCTTCTCTACCATAGGTCTTATCTTTAATATATGAGACTTTGTGGGTCATTTCTTATCCAAACTATAGCCTAGTAAACTGGATGTTTGCTTACCCAGAATCTGTAGTATTGGACTTGCAACTTCTACTATTACTAATAAAATATATAATTTTTAATCTTTTCTTTCTTCTATTAAGTAACTTTCTTGGTGGAAATGGTCATGCCTGTCCATAATCCCAGGGTTTCTGGAGACTGACCTGACTTATCTAATAAGTTAAAGGGCAGCCTGAATTATACAGTAAGACCCTGTCTTAGGAAAAAAAAAAAAAAGAAAGAAAAAGGTAACTTTTTTTTTTCTCTCTGATGCTTATAAGGAATTTTTAGGTATGACTTATTATTATTTTATTTATTTGTTAGTGGTTCTGGGAACTGAATCTAGTATGTAGTCCAGGTTAGCCCTTTTAAAAAACTGATTTTATTGGCACACTTTATATATACATTATGATCACAATTGACATTGAGAATTTGTACTGGGTTAGCCCTTTTTTTTTGTGAGGCAAGGTCTTGCTAAGACCCCATCTGGCTTCCAACTTGAGATCTTCCTGTCTCAGCTAGAATTACAAGTTTGTACTTCTAGCTAGTTGTGCCTTTTAAAAAGAATTAAGCCCTCCTTGAGGTCTAATTTTATGTATTATTGTTGCAGGTTACATATTATTCCAAAGTTTAGCACTTTAGAACAACAAACATTTTGTTGGTCAGGAACTCAATGAGATCAGAACAATTTCTGTTGGTCAGGAACTCAAAAATGGCTTACTGGATGCTACTAGCTTAGTCTCGTTTATGAGACTGTGGTTATAGTGTCAGCCAGGATGTCTGTCATCACAGCACCTCACTGGGGCTAGTGGGTACACTTCCATAGGAGCTCACTCCCGCGGTTGTTGGCAGGAGATCTCAGTTCCATGCCATGCAAGTCTCTCCATACAGCTACTTGTGTGTTTTCTGACCTAACAGCTGGATTTCTGTGGAACAAAAGATCTTAGAGTAAAGAGAAAATTACAGTGCTTTTTTTTTTTTTTAAAAAAAAATAACAGTTTCAAAAGTTACACATTGTCATATCATATTCTGTTCATCAGCAACAAGTTATCAAAATCAGCCTACATTCAAGAGGAGGAGAATAAAGTCCTATCTTTTCGGGTGAAGTATATCAAAAAAAGTCTTAGACATTTTCATTCCATCAGACAGAATATTGAACTATTTCAACTAATCTGAAGATAAATATTTTTCTCCATTCAGACTTTATCTATTATTAAACATTATGTGGAAATATTTATACACACATTTTTCATTTTTTGTGAAAAATTTTCATAAAAGAAATGACAATTCTGGCTAAACTCAAATGAAGGTGGCAATAGAAAGAAACTTGCATGTTATAAACCTTTGAATTTATCAAATTTGTTGCATTTGTTACCTAGTTCCCAATCTTGCAGGTTATTATTATAGTTAATGTCGACTACAGGTATGTATGAATTTATTATTATGGTTAATATTAACCTGGATACCTTTATTCTGTGTATCTCTAATTTTTGAAAATGATAACTAGCAAAGGGTAGAATCCAGGCAGGACCACATACTGCACCCAAATGCCATATCTCATCTTCAATCTGGAATAGATACTGTCCTGTATTGACTTTTTTGGGTATAGAATGCAAGGCCTCTCACATGCTCAGCAGCTGTTCCATTTTTGAGCTACATCCCCATTTTTCTCAGCATTACTGTCGCAAATTGCATTGTGCTACATTTCCAGTTCTGGAGCTCTCTCTGAGTTCTAGAGTGTGGGTCAGCATCTTTTTTCATGTGAACTGTGGCTATGGTTTTCAAAAATAAGATATGGACTGTACCAAAGAAAATTATTTGTAATTTATGATATGTACATTTAATATACATTTCATCTGTATTTAAAATTTTTATTTGCATATGTTTAAAATATATAAAAATCCCCAAGTTCGACAGCTGGTGCCACAAAAATAAATAAAAATGCATTTTATTTGGGAGAATTGATACATGTACATAGCACAGCTTAATCATGGCCCCCATCTCTTTGCTTTTTTGAATCATTGTCTCACTATTTAGTCAGACTGGCCTTGTTTTTCATTTTTGTTGTTTTTAGTGCAGGGATCAAACTCAGGACCTTGTACTTGCAAGTCTAGGGTGACACCATTGAGCTAAATATCCAGCCCCTAATTTTTTTTTTTTTTTTTTTTTGTACTGGGATTTGAACTAAAGGCCTCATGCTTGCCAGGCAGTTGCTGTTCCACTGAGCTACATTCTCAGTCTTGAATCCATTATGTAGCCAAGGATGCAAGGTTAGGCTAGAACTTGAGATCCTCCTGCTTCAGTCTCTCAAGTGCTGGGATTACAGGCACGTGCCTTAACTTCCCCTTTAATATCAACTTAATTTTGGTTCTTTTGCAGATATCCTGTTTTTTCCATTTGGAAGCTTATGGAACTTTGCTTTATCCTTGGTATTCAAAGTTTTCTCCAGGATGTATGAAAGTGTGTACATAAATATTTTCTTATTAATTTTATTCAATGTTACTAGGTTTTTGGAATAAAATTTCCAATCTTTCTTGAATTCAGAGAAATTTAAAAAAATAAAATTTAATACATATATATATATATATATGTTGGATATCCTAATAAATATATATATATTGTTTACTCAAGATTTTTACTGGAAGGATATTGATAGCCTCAGAATTAATAAAAGGCCAAGACATCTAGCTTAGTAAAAACAAAAACTAAGGACACTATAAAGATTAGACTGTAGGAGTGACAGCTGTCTACTTAGGGCAACATTTCTAAAAAACTGGTGGGCTTGAGATACTTAAGTTTTGTTTTCCCTGGGCTCTCATATAAAAATTATACCCCCATTTAGTGGCTCCTTCTTATACTTATTTCTGATGATAGATTTCTTCTAGTCAGATCATTAACATCTGAACTGTATCTGCTGTATATTCCTCTGAATTGATTGAATGACTAATTGGTTTTTTTGAGTCAGCGTCTTACATAAAGTGAGTACAGGTTAAAGAAGCCAGACAGAGAAATTTCTCCTTTGAAGAAGTGCATGTAGTAAGTAGTAATAATACTCCCCTGGTAAAGTTGGCCCAAGCTGCTGTTTCCTAGCCTTCTAAAATTTTTGATATCTTGATTAAATTCAGTCTCGCTAAGGATTACTAGGAAGATTCATGTTCAAAAATAAGATATTTGAGGCCTGGGATTTAGCCTACCTTGGAAGCACAAGGGTCCAAATTTGATCCCTGGTACTGCAAAAATAAATAAATAAATAAATAAAGCTTTTGTATTTTTGATCCATCAATATTAGAGACCTGTCCATTGATAAAACATTAATGATGGACAATCTCAAAGATATTTTTAACTCTTGTTACCATTTTATATTTTTTTTCAGCCCTCTGCTTATAATCCTTGTAAGAAACTTGCACAATTGTTTTAAAAGTTGAAGAAAAGTGATATATAGTTTAGCTTTCAGCTTTCTTAAGAGATATAATGGATGATTGTGTAAATTAGAATTATTTGTTGTACAAACATGGAGTCCAAGATGACTTTTTTTTTTTTTTTTTTTGAAACAGGGTCTCGCTTTGTGGTTCAGGCTGGCCCTGAGCTCAGCCTCAAACTCACATCACAGCAATCCTCCTGCCTCTGCCTCCCAAGTGCTGGGATTACAGGTGTGAGCCACCATGCCTGGCACTGTGGTATGTGGTACTTGTTGCTGCTGGGGTGAGTCTCCACACCCAGTATGGTATGTGGTTACTGGGGATCAAACCCAGGTCCTTACGCTTGCAAGACAGGCGCCAGAACCACTTAGCTAACTCCCCAGCCCCTAAGATGACATTTTTAACCAGCATATGAATGAACAATCTTTGGTAAGCTGGATAATATAGAAAATATTTTTTCCACAGTCAAGTTGATGATACCTGCCCATTAACCATTTATGTCTTATTAATAAAATAACAACAAAGACAAGACATTTGACTATAAATTGAGTCCTACACTTGTACAAGGTGCAATCCAGAAATACTTTAAATTTAAATAATTTATTACATAGAAGATAACATTGGTATTAACCTCTCTCAAAATACTCCCTCACACAACACTTCAACACACTTAGCCCATCTTTCTTGCCTTTTTTTAAAAGATGAAGTCTCAGGTGGGCCTGTAGCTCAAGTGGGCTTTGAACCCATCATATAGCCCCAGGTAGCCTCAAACTTGTGGTGAACTCTTTTCTCAACTCACCAAGTACTGGGATTAGAAATGTGTGCCATGCCTGGCTTCTTGCCATCTTCTGCTGAAGTTCTAGAAGTCCTCTTTCTTGATTGTCTTTAGTTGCTCTGTCATGGCTCCACTGAAGTCTGAATTTATTCAAGCCATTTACCTTTCTCGGTCATCTTGACTTCGGGGAAGAGTGAGATGTTGTATGGGGCCAGATCTACTATATAAGGTGGACGAGAACACATTGTAATGTTTTTGTTTGGCAGAAATTGCTATGAGCTGTTGATTAATCAGATGTGATAAAAAGTACATGCTTAAATAAAATAATTTATTGTAGTAAAAGACACATTGTCCTTAATGCCCCTTGAAATATTCCCCCTGCCCACTTGAAACACATCTCAGCCTTTCTGGCAGTCTTTTACTGTAAGAAGTTTGTTTTTTAAACTTTTGACATATTTTTGATCACTTTTTATATTATACTTATTACCAGATTACTAAATTTATAACAACTATGTGGAGGTGTATGATTTTTTTTTTTTTTTTAGGTTTTTTTTTTTTGAGACAGGGTCTCACTTTGTGGTTCAGGCTGGCCCTGAGCTCAGCCTCAAACTCATATCACAGCAATCCTCCTGCCTCTGCCTCCCGAGTGCTGGGATTACAGGCGTGAGCCACCACGCCCGGCACTGTGGTATGTGGTACTGGTTGCTGCTGGGCATGAGACTCCATACCCAGTATTGTTATGTGGTTACCGGGGAATCGAACCCGGGCCCTTGCGCTTGCAAGACAGGCGCCAGAACCGCTGAGCTAACTCCCCAGCCCCATAACCATAAGGTGTATGATTTAACATATGAAAACAGCTTAATTTCCTACACTTAAAATTTCTATATAGAGTGTTATCATTAAGGGCTAAGAGTTTAACTCAGTGGTGGAGAGCTTGTGTAGGATGGGCCAGGTGCTGAGTTCATTCCTCTTTACTGAAAAAAAGTGTTATCATTACTTATACAAAATAGTCTCAGGAGGCTGAGGCAGGGGGATTGCTGTGAATGTGCAGACAGCCTGGACTACAAAGTGAGTTCAGTGTTGCCTGACTTGCATAATGAGACTGTCCCAAAAAAACCAAAGAACAGGACAAAGGATTTAGCTCAGTGGTTCCGGTGCCTGCTTGCCCGCTTTGCAAGTGCAAGGCCCCAGGTTCAATTCCCGGTAACCACATACAGCAATGCCACATGTGGAGATTCACGCCCACCAGCAATCAGAACCACATATCACAGTGCCGGGTGTGGTGGATCACACCTGTAATCCCAGCACTTGGGAGGCATTTGGGAGGCAGAGGCAGGAGGATGCTGTGAGTTTAAGGGTAATCTCAGGGTCAGTTTGAACTACAAAAGTGAGACCCTGTCTCAAAAAACAAAAACAAAAACAAAACAAAGACCAAACAAACCAAAACACCATACTAAACCCGAGCAGCTTCACTTTCTTCACATTTGCAATAAACTTTTATAAATTTTCATGTATAATTCTTATATTTCCTCTTTTTAGTATTTGAAAACCCTAATAGCAGCATTATTCACAAGGATGGAGAGGCAGCAACCCAAATGTTCATTGACCAATGAATGGATAAGCAAAATGTGGTATACATATTTATAAAATAGAGATAATTCCATCTTAAAAAAGAAAAGAATTGCCAAGCCAGGCGGAACACTCTTATAATCTCAGAACTCTAGGAGGCAGAGAAATGCAAGTTCAAGTCCAGGCTGGACAACTGAGTAACTTATTGAGACCCTTTCTTAAAAATAATGTAGGGCTGGGGAAGTAGCTCAGTACAAAGGACCTAGGTTTATCCTCAGCACTGCAAAATAAGTAAATTTTTAAAATAATAAAGGGGCTGGGAATTTAGCTCAGTGGTTCCGGCACCTGTCTCACCAAGTGCAAGGGCCCGGGTTTGATTCCCCGGTAACCACATACAGTACTGGGTGTGGATACTCATGCTCAGCAGCAATCAGTACCACATACCACAGTCCCGGGAGTGATGGTTTATGCCTTAATGCCAGCACTCAGGAGGCATAGGCAGGAGGATTGCTGTGATGTAAGTTTGTGGCTGAGCTCAGGGCCAGCCTGAACTATAAAGCGAGACCCTGTCTCAAAATAATAATAATAATAATAATAATAATAATAATAATAATAGATCTATAATCCAGGGCCACGTATTTTGCTCAACTGTCATTCTCTTGTCTCATTTAATCTGAAAAGTTCCTGCTCTGATCTTTGTCATGATTACTTACATGTACATTGTAAAACAATAAAAATTGTTATTACTAACAATTATTGTTAATATTATTTGCATTGGAGATTTGAACACAGGGCCTCATATATGTGAGATAGGTGCTGTACCATTGGGCTACAGGCCCAGCCTAGCCTCCATTTTCTGTCGTTGTTGTCATTTTTGCTTTTTCGGGACAGAATCTGGCTATGTGGTTCAGACAGGCCTTATAGTCAGTACATAGCCCAGTTTGGCCTGCCATTCATGTTGATCATCCTGCCCTGGCCTCCTGAGTGCTGGGAGTACAGGTGTGTGCCACTGCTACCTGCTTGCCCTTCATTTTAAACATTACTATGACTATTTTGTAAGCATCATACCACATTTTCATTTCCATTCCACTTGTTCTTCCAGAATCTTCTCTCTAATCTCACACTTGCTAGTGATTCATTTAGTCCACAGGATACAGGGAAGTGAATCTGTGTGACTTCTAAGGCTAGAGTAGAAAAGCTTCTATGTGGTGTATGCTCACAGCACACACACACACACACACACACACACACACACACCCCTTGGGAGGCCTGAGCTGACAGAAGACATCCAGTTACCCTAAAGCAGCTGTGAGGCAGAGGCCACGTGGAGGTCACTCAGCTGTCCCAGGCCTCAGCCAGCCCATCTGTCAGATGTGAGGAAGCCTTTAGAATGTTTCCTGCTCCCAGCCTTTTGAGCTGCTCTGACAGAATAGTGGAGCTGAGCTTTCGGCTATATCAGCTGATGCCACAGAGCAAAGAAAAGCTGCCTCTGCTGAACTCTGTCCAAATTGCAGCAAATAGTTTTGTTGTCTTAAGCCACAAGGTTTAGTGGTGTTTGTTACATAGCAGTGGACAACTGGAAAAATCACAGGCCAGTTATTTGTGGCATGTGTCTCACTTTAGGTCTCTCTTGTTTACTCATGATTAAGATTCACATTAATGCATTTAGGGAGACTGTCACTAAAGTAATCTGTGCATCCATTGAGCTATGATTGCATCCTATGCACCTCGAGGCCATCCTCGTAAGTGAAATAATTAGGGAACACGTGTAAATGCCATGTTGTTTCTCTGGTATGAGAAAATGAAGGCATAAATGAAATCCAGAATATATGCTATCTACAGTGAAATAAGGAAGAAAATTCTCAAAGGGGAAGGGGAAGGGGACCTAGGTGGGGACAGGGAATGCAAAGAACAAAGAAAAATGTGATTGTAAAAATGAAAAAATGGAAACAAAGCTTATGTAGATGGGGGAGTGGGGGGGTTGAAGGGAGGGCAGGGGGATGGGAAAAATAAGACTCAAGATATGTACAAGTGGGCCGGGGAGTTAGCTCAGTGGTTCCGGCGCCTGTCTTGCAAGTGCAAGGACCCGGGTTCGATTCCCCGGTAACCACATAACAATACTGGCCAGCAGCAACCAGTATCACATACCACAGTGCCGGGCGTGGTGGCTCACGCCTGTAATCCCAGCACTCGGGAGGCAGAGGCAGGAGGATTGTGATATGAGTTTGAGGCTGAGCTCAGGGCCAGCCTGAACCACAAAGCGAGACCCTGTCTCAAAAAAAACCTAAAAAAAAAAAAAAAAAGATATGTACAAGTATGAATTCTCGGTGAGGGATGTGATCATAATGTATTCCTAAAATATACCAATAAACTCAATTTATTAAAAACAGTAATAGTGTGTTCATCTCACTTATCAGGGGACACATGATACTGATTAATCCTGCTACTGGGGATGTTAAGTTTGACCAATTGAATATAAGTGTCTCTGCTGTAAATTTACTTTTTCCTGTGTATTTGATAATTGGGGGTTTTGGTAGGCACTCTGAGAAATTTAAATACAACAGCCAGTTCCCATTCACTGATTCTATCATCCACTGATGTTTCTTGCCTGAATTTATTATATTTACAATGGTTGCAAAATAATGATTTTCTAATTCTGTTATTCTTTTTGCTCTTATTATCATTCTACTATAAAGGAAAACTTTCTCTTCTTTCCTTTTAATCATTTATTTATTTACATGGGCATATGCTTATTCAGTAGGTATGTTTACTATTAATGTTTATTTTGACATACTGTCTCAGATTTGGCCAGTAAAATCTCATTCTGACTTCTGCATCCTTCTGACATGTCCCTATCATCCTTTGAACACTTCCTTAATTTCTGGTACAAAAAGACCTTTCCACTTAACTCATTGTCTCTGTCCTGAAATCACTCATTTCTCCAGGAAGCTCTGGCTTTTCCTACTGGAAAGTGGTATTCAGAGATTTGCTCATTGCTATGGGGGTGAGACACGACTGCCTTTAAACACTTAAGTGCAGCAGAACACAGTGAATTATAAAGGGGAAAGGGTTATAAGACCATGAAAGATAAAGAAGTATCTAACCTAACACTTCAGAGTTGTGGGAATGGACTTCCAAGTGTGATGATGCATGCCTGCAATGCTAGTACTTGGAAGGCTGAGGATTTCCCTGAATTTGAGGTCATTCTGGATTATTGGCCTGAGCTACATATTGAGACCTTGTCTCAATAAACGAATACAACATCAGCAGAGAAATATAGTTTGGAAACAGAAATATTCCAGATAGAAGATACTTATGTGTTAAAAAACTGTGTGCTTCATTTCCACATTTTAAGTTAACATCTAATTTTTTGTAAGCTTTAAGTTTTTTTGTTAGTAAGAATTACAGTACTTACTTATTTTGAAAGATGAAATAGAACTATGGGCTATATATGAAAAAATATTTTACGACATAATACATTTTTGAGGATACAAAGTCCCACTATGTATTCCATCCTGGCCTTGAATTCTGCCTTATCCTCTTGAGATAGTGGGAATACATTTGTGTGACACTACCCCTGGCTTGGCATGATACAAACCTGAAAAGCTATGTAAGTCTTCTCTTTGTGGGTCTTAATAATGTATCTTAAAAATGAGACAATCTCAGAAATCATAAAATTATTTTTCTGTATGATTCTGGGAAATTGAACCTAGGGCCTTTACATCAAACTGTATCCTCAAGCTTTCTAAATTTTTTTTTTTTCCAAATTCAACTCTCTTAACAGTTTCATCATCCTCTCTTTTTTTTTTTTTTTTTTTTTTTTTTTTTTTTTTTTTTTTTTTTTTTTTTTTTTTTTTGAGACAGGGTCTTACTTTTGTAGTTCAGGCTGTGCCAGAGCTCAGCCTCGGACTCACAGCAATGCTCCTGCCTCTGCCTCCCAAGTGCTGGGATTACAGGTGTGAGCCACTATACCCAGCACGTTGGTATGTGGTACTGATTGCTGGTGGTTGTGAGTCTCCATGCCCAGTATTCTTGTATGTGGTTACCAGGGACTGAACCCGGGCCCTTGTGCTTGCAAGGTAGGTGCAGAACCACCGAGCTAAATCCCCACCCCCACCTTAAAAATTAGCTGAAAAAGTAAGAAGTAAAATCAGCAAGAATAGTCTTAGACAACTCTGACAACCAACTTGATCTACCAGTGATTTATAAAACATTTCACAAAACAGCACAATTGGGTCATGCAGCAGATTGAGTTTTGCTAAATTGCTCTGGTCAGGCCCAAACTTGTAATTCTTCTGCCTCTGCCTCTTCACTATGCCCAACAATATTTTTAAAGACAAAATCTTGCTAAATTGCCCAGCCTGAATTTGAACTAGTGATCCTCCAGCCCTACCCTCACTTAACAGTACCTTTAAAAGTAAAGCAAGCTGGGTGTGGTAGTGCATAGATATAATCAATCCTAGCATTCAGGAGGCTGAGGCAGTAAAATTTTCATGAGTTCAAGGTCAGCCTGAACAACATAGTAGAGATCCTGTCTTCAAAATTAATGCATGCATACATACGAATATACACACATACATATAAAGGAATGGCACTGGAGTAGGAGTGGAGCTCAGTGGCTTTGCCTAACATGAAAAAGGTCCTAAGTCTGAAGGAAAAAAAATAGCAAATTGTGTGCAGCTGAGGCTGACTTGGTTCTGCATTCAGGATAATTGTTTGCTTAATTGTTTGAGGCAGAGTATCAGCTTGTAGTTCATGTTGACCTTGAACTCACGATGGAGCCCAGGCTGGCCTCAAACTCTTGGTGATGTTCTTGCCTCAGACTCTTCAGTACTGAGATTACTAGAGATTACTGAGATTACTAAATTGTCTCAATTTATATATCTGACAACCCTTGGCTAAAGATAATCTTTAAAAATTTAAAATTATCTATGACAGGTAAAGGAAAAAGGACCTTATAGTTTTAAGATACACAAATTAATCATTAGAAGAAGCACCCAGAATTCTATCTTCTGCCTGAGATAGAGCAACAAGTTTGATTTATTTTCCTTCCTAAAAACCAACACAAATTATATTGAAATAACGGTTTCAAGACATGAGGCATCAGGTAAAAAGAGATAATGATCCCTAAAGAACAAAATAATGAATCCTTCATTTGCCCTAGTTTATGACCGTGAGAGAGTTTTTATATCACAGACATAAGCTTAATCATATCAATACTCATGTTAGATGTAAATCATCAAAACATTCCAACTAAAAATAGAAACTGTCAGATTAGATAAGAAAGCATGACCCAATCATATGCTGCTTATAAGAAACACTTTAAGGGCTGGGGATTTAGCTCAGTGGTTCCAGTGTCTGCCTGGTAAGTTCAAGATCCCAAGTTTGATCCTAAATACCACATATCACAGTGCCAGGCATGGTGGCTCAAGACTGTAATCCTAGCACCCGGGAGGCAGAGTCAGGAGGATTGTTGAGAGTTCAGTGCTACTCTGCAGTACATAGTGAGTTCTGGGACAGCTTGAACTACAGAGCAAGACCTTGTCTCAAAAAACAAAACAAAACAAAACAAAACAGAAGAAATAAGCAAAATGATACAAATAGGTTAAGATACAAAAGAAAACCTGTGCAAACACTAGTCAAGAAAATAGGCATGACTATTTACTACTTATAGTAAATAATATTACCAAGGATAAAGATCATTTCATAACAATAAATCAGTCAATAACAATTTTAAACATTTATGGCCCTAATAACAAAGCTCCAAAGTATTTGAGGAAAGACTGATGACTAGAGAAGTCACAATTTTAGTTGGAGATTTCAGTATCCCCTTTGTTAATAGATTAAGCAAAGAATAAAATCATCATGAAAAATCTTGGACAACACTGTCAACCAATTTGATCTATTTGCAATGTATAGAACATTTTACACATCAACATCATACACATTTTCTTGAAACACACAGAGCACATCAAAGTAGTCTATATTCTGAGCCATAAAACAAGTCTTACTACATTTAAAAGGATTCATATCATATGAAATATAATCTATGAGATAATGAAATTAGAGACAAATTGCATAATATGTCTGGAAAATTTCCAAATAGTTGAAAATTAAATATAGTTTCCTCGGAACAGTAAAAAGGGGACCCTGTAAAAGGGATCCCTGTCTGGAAACCTGAGTTGATGCTAGCTCACAGACGTACAAAAGAGATTCTCTACACTTTTTTGCCAGCCTGACCACCACTAATCTTTCTGTAACTTGGCACATTTTGATATTTGAGAATAAGATCTACAGAATGGTGAAGTAAAACTAGGATATGCTCTGTGTCTTTCTTTATCCATTTTCTTTTCTGCCTTTGCTCTGTGTAGCCCAAATCCTACATCCTACCTGAATGAGCCACATCTAAGTGTGGTTCATGGAAAGATTTCTGGACTCCACCCAGAGGAGGCTTTAGGACCAGGGAAGGGAAAATCATGCCCCAAAGTCCTAAAGATGAAGACTCTAGATTGGAAACATGAGGTGGTGGCCTGAAGGCAGTAGCCAGGCTGGGCTGGCCTAGAGTTTACCAGGGCCAGTGTTATCGTGACTCCACCTTCGGCCAAACCAGGACTGCTTTCCTCTTCAATCAGTCTATACATGCTTGAATCCACTTCTACACATGCTTCAACCAATCCGTGACTGACTCGATTCGTGTGTTTACACCCACTAATGTTTACTATAAATGACTGTATTTTGCATAAAAAGAAAAAAATGTGTCCTTTGAGACACAAAGAATAAAATCATCACGAAAGTGATGGAGTCTTCAGTGTGATTCCATTCGCCTCATCCTTCCCGATCTGTTCTCTGTTCCTATGAAAACATATTTCAACATTCTTTCAACAGTGGCCACCTCTTTCGGAGCCTGAGGCTTGATGCCCCAAACTTCCCTATCCCTCCCTTGCTCACTTCCCTAGGGCACCTCTACTTGCCTGAATGGCCAGGAATGGAAATGTACAATATCAGTACAGGTAGCCTTGTCAAGGGCTGGGCAGTTAGAGTGCCTATGGTTCATTATCTGTGAAGTCCTAACTAAATTCTCAGTTTTTCCCTCTGTAAGACAGCAAATATCCTAACCTGGTAATTACTTTTAAAGCATTTATCAAGAACCTCTAGATACTAAGGACAAAATGGACACCCTAGAGAGTTATCAAACAAACAAATAGGTGATTTAACATAATTTATGAGAGCATTTTTGGAGCAACATATGGGGAACAGATCACATTACTGTGTCTTTATAAGGGAATTCAGAGTTGATATAATATCCAAAAGTGCTCACAAACTTGCCAAAGTATTACCTATCAGACAACTGAGTCCGTCCCCTCTCTCCCTGCCAGCACCTATTAGAATTGAGGTCAATTAGTATGAATCTGAGCCACTGTCTGTCAACAACTCATTGAAGCTGTTTGGGAGATGATAATCCAGGGGAAAGACACCAGAGATATACAGAAAGATGAGAAATAGGAAAAAGAGACAAATAAATATGTAAATATATACATATACATACATCTAAGTAACCCATGGGTCAAAGAAGAAATCAAAAGGTAAATCAGACACTAGTTTACACTGAAAATGAAAAGTCAAATATATCAGAATTTACAGAGTATTGCTAAAGCAGTACATAGAGGGAAATTATGACAAAAAAGTAGAACAGACACTATTATTAGACAAGTCCAAGAGAATAAAGTTGAGGAGAAGGGGTAATAGGGAGGATGGATATGATAAAAATATTATATGTCTAAATACTTAAATTCAATATTTTGTAAAATTAAAAAGCACTAATCTATTTTAAGTAACTAAATATTATGACCAACTTTATGCCCATGAATTTAACATTTTAAGTGAAATGGACAAATTCTTTAAAAGACAAACTGTTAAGGCTCACTCGAGAAAGATATGTAACACAGGGCTGGGGATATAGCTCAGTGGTTCCCGTGCTAACCACATACAATACTGGGCGTGGAGACTCACCCCAGCAGCAACCAGTACTGCATACCACAGTGCCGGGAGTGGTGGCTCATGCCTGTAATCCCAGCACTCGGGAGGCAGAGGCAGGAGGATTGCTGTGATGTGAGTTTGAGGCTCAGCTCGGGGCCAGCCTGAACCACAAAAGCGAGACCCTGTCTCAAAAAACCCTAAAAAAAAAAAAAAAAAAAAAAAGATATGTAACACAATTAGGCCCCATGCTCTTTTATTTTTTTTCCCTTGTGCTACAGATTAAATTCACAAATTCTAGGCAAGTTTTCTACCACTAAGTCATATCTCTAGTTTTCCTGTCCAGTTATTGATTGATTAATTAACAGCTTTACTGAAGATCTGGGCATACATATGCTCATGATATAAACCACAACAATAATTTGGTACAGAAATATATTACATTGCCACAGGTAAGAAAATAAAAATAAACTAGAACCTGAATCCATTTCACCACCTCTACATCCCCATGTCTAAAATTTCTATTTTAAAAAATAGAAATTATAGTTAAAAATTTTATCATAATGAAAACTCTAGGCTTACATCGCTTCATTGGTGAATTCTACTAAGCTTTTAAAAGGGTATTAAATATCAATTTTTTATAAATAACAATCAACATATACAAACTCTCAATTTGTTATTTGAGGGCAGCATTACCTGATACTAAAATCAATCAAAGATATTACAAAAAAGGTAAAATATTCTTTTTAAACACAGTCACAAAAATTAAAAACCAAAATTTTAGTAAACTGAATTTTAGCAAGTAAAAAGGAAAACACACTGTGTTGTCTTGAAGTTTATCCTAAGACTGAAAGATTGACCTTGTGCTTGCAAGGCAAGTGCAGGAATCACTGAGCTAAATCCCCAGCCCTCCTTTTTACATTCTAATGTTTTTAAGAACTCTGTAGCTTATTAGTGAAAACTGAATGTTTTCTCTATAATATCATGATGCTAATGAGACTGGACACAAAATATTGGGAGAGAAGTTGTGTTAGGACTTTCTGAGTTTGGGGCCCAACATTGTTACTAATTTTTCACCACCTGACCCAGCAGAATCTCTATTTCACTTTGATCTTAATTATCTTTGGAGGTAAGAAGACTGCAGAATATAGGTGCCCCTTCAGGTGGGCTGGCTAAAATTTGATGGATCTAAGATGGCTGCCAGAATGACCACCAGAAAATCTCTAACTTCATTATAATCCATCTGGATGCTACATGTCACACTAGCATGAAAACAGCTGACAAATTGCCGAGGCAATTAAGAAATGAACCATAGAAGAAAATAAACCCTCATTCTTAGAAAATTCACGAATGTTCCTCCAATCTATAAGCCTATCCTCCATTTCATTTAAAGTATATTTATATTTAAAAAAAACTATTATAACCTCCTCCCCCTAACATGGCCACAAGTTGATTTGTGTATTGGTCTCCCCTTTTTCCTATTCTTGGCCAAGAATAAAAGTTCCCTTCATTGCTCAATTGGTGTTTTGTCGGTTTCACAATTCTGAGAAGGAAAATGGACTGTTTGGGGTAACAACATAGCACTGGATAGCTTCCTGGGGATATACACATTATATGGAAAAGCTCAGAAAGGAGATGTCAAGATGTAGACTCTCTTAGGAATATTTTTGGTTTTTGTGAGCCAAGATTTCTATATCTAGTTGAGGCTGGCCTTGAACTCACTAGGTAGATCAGCCTGACCTTGAACTCAAGGTGACCTTCCTGCTTTATCCTCTGGAGTACAAGTTTGCAGCACTACAACTGGCTAGGGTAATATATATAAATATATATGTATATATTTTTGGAGACAGGATCTTAATACATAGTTCAGCCTAGAGGACTTGAATTTACTGTGTAGCCCAGGGCTGGTGTGTTGAACTTGCACTGATCCTCCTGCTTCAGCTTTCCTAGTGCTGGGATTACAAGCATGTGCTTTATATTTTAATATATATTTTAAAACAAGGGCATAAGGGAAACATAGATGAAAAGTAAAAATGAGAAGAGTAAAAATTGTTAGGAATGCAAACAATGAAGAAGCCTAATATTTAAAACTAGGAATGATAGATATGAAAAGAACAAGAAAAGGCAATCAAAAGCCTTAGAGATGATCAGATGCCAGTATACAGCAGAGATGTATGGAAATACAGTTTCAAGAATGGGGTAGGAATCAACAGTCAGAAGTTGACTTCTATATAAGGCTCTTAAACTACATTTTGTTCAGGGCTTCGCACATGCTAAGCAAATGCTGAAAAGCTGAGCTACATTTTCCCAACCTACAAGACTCCGACTACATGCTAAAATTCTTAACCATAAACACAAGTGATGTATTTAAACTAGCTATTATGTGATACAGTTGAGATTTAGCCAATCCTTGAGGCCGACACAGCACATCACATTCTATTTCATTAGGAAAGGAAGTGTATACAAGTTCAGTCTCTCCTATTGGTTACTTCAATCTTCTCTGGATGGTTCAGACCTACCAAGAAGAGCCAGTATGGCTTTAGAAAGTTCAATCACGCGTTTTTTAAATCAAAGCAAGGTGAGGAAAATAATTTTGAGTCCAAAATTCACGAGGTCTTAGGCTTTTTGTTCATATATTTTACTAACAAATTACTTAACCTTTCTCAGAGTGGGCAGGCTTTAAATTCTATAGTAAAGCCAGGCACTGTGACTCTTACCTGTAACCCTAGCATTCTGAGAGCCTGAGGCAAGAGGATTGCAAGTTCCAGCTCAGTATGGGCAACTTCCAGTAAGGCCCTGTCTCAAAATGAAAAGATAAAAAATAGGATTCCCGATGTAGCAAGGTACTAAGTTCAAACTTCAGCACTGCTACAAAATCGAAACCAAAATAATATTGTAGCGTATTAATTCCCTGAGCATAAATTTTCTCACTTGTAAAAGGTGGACAAAAAAAATTCAATCCTCACTATTCTCCTGGGGCTGCTTAAAAGGGGAGTTTTGGAAGTCAGGATTGGCTCTTTCTGGATCCTTGGTGTCCTTGGCATCTGAACTAGAGCCTGTACAACAAATGTTTATTTTAGAATAGCTGAGTAATTCTTAAAAGGGGAAGTGTCTTAAAGCTAAGTGTCATTATTATTCTCCAACTTTGATTTAGTTTCCCAAGTAACCAAAATCAAAGTTCATTCAATGCTCATCATGTTTTGCCCCGAGCTACATCTCCAGCCCTTCTAAATTTTTTAATTGCGGAATAGGGTCACGCTAGGTCACTAAATTGCCCAAGGTGCGCTCGAATTTGCAGTCTTTCCGCTTCAGCTTCCCAGATTGTCAGCTAGGATTTTACGTGTTTCACTACGCCTGGTTGTAAAGTGTCCCAGGCGCGCCAAGGGGTAGCTGGAGGGACTGCAGTTCTGTCCTCTGAACGGTCCCAACAGAAGCACAGTGGACTACTCAGAGAAAGCTTTAGGACTAAGTCTCCTGACCCAGCTGCCTCTGAGCTGTCCCACCCTCTCTACTCGTGGAAGTACTGCATACGCTGTACCTAAAGATCAAACCACACACCGACGTCCCTTGAGCTCTGAAACTTTTTCCTGGCAGAACACAGCCCTGGCCTCTCCACATCAGGCAACTGGAGATAAGGCCGCTCCACCGTCAGAGTTAGTTACCCTGCCGGCGGGGCGGGGCGGGGCGGGGCGAGGCGGGCGCGGGGCGGGGCCGGCCGCCGGCCCCTCTTTCCGGAGCGGGCTCCGGGCTCGGGGGCGGGCCGGTCCGTCCCGCAGGGCGGGCTTCCGGCTAGGGGACGGGGCCGATGCCGGTCCCTCCTTCCGGGGCGGACCCGGCAGGCCCGCGGCTGTCTTCTCGGGGGGCGGGCCTCGCCGGCGGGGCGGGGGAACCCGCGAGCTTGGCGGCGGCCGCGGGGGAAGCGAGCGGGCTCTGGCTCCTCCCAGCGGTGGCCGGGGCGGAAGCAGGAGGCGGGGGCAGCGTGCGCGCTGCTGGTCTTCGCCGCGGCTCAGGGGCCCGCGCTCCGAAGCTGTTCCTCCGCTCAGCGCACGGTGGACAGCCGAGTCCTCTCCGCTCCCGGCTGCTCCTCGACTAGGCCTCCCTCTCGACGCCGGCTCGTAGCGCCGACCCTTTCGGGACCCTCCCGCCCGGTTTCGTACTCTGGCCGACCCCGCCGCGGCCCTAGCCCCGATGGCTCTGTGCAACGGAGACTCCAAGGTCAGTCTCTGCCGTGGGGGCCCCGTTTCCCCGCCATCGGCGGGAGCGAGGCCACGGAGCCGCGGCGCGGGCCCTCCCCGCCCCTTCCCGTCCGCTCGCGCCGCCTCCAAGCGTCCCCGGCCGGGCCTGCTGCGTGTCTCCTCGAGAGCGGCGGGGCTTTGTTGATTGTGTCTGCATGTCGCGGGCCGGTGCTAGAGCGCGTCAGACCCGCGGCCCCCCGAAAGGCCGGGCCTGTGGCTGGGGTCGCCGGGCCCGCCGGAGGCGCCGCGTGGTTGGGGCCTCGCGCGCCGGGCCGCCCTCGCGCCTTCCCGCCACCGCGCTTCCCGCCTGTCCTCGGGAGGCCCTCGGTTCCCCTGCGCCCTGCTCGGGCTCGCGTCCAGGACGCCTGCCCCGCAGTCACCCCTGTCCTTGGAGGGCAGCGGGTGAATGCCCACGCTCCGCTCCCATCGCACCTGCTCCCGGCTCGGCGCGCTGCTTGCTGCGGCCGCTATCCTGCCTTTGGCGGCCCTGGTGCGAGCGGCTCCCGAGCGCGTGGGGCTGGGGAGGCCGCGGCGGGAGAAGTTGCTGCTGGGACGTGCCGGGCTTGGGCCCGCCTCACGCTTCTCCTCGGGTTTTCCTTCAGACGCAGCTTCTTCCGTCCAGCTGCTGAACGGAGCACCCTCGTTGTCCCGTCTGTAGTTTGGTCTCATCGGTCTATAGTTATTTCAGAGCCTCACGAAATCAGTTCGGTGAGAAAAGTGCGCAGTTGTAAATTGCGACTAAGGGGTGTCTCTTGTGCCCTGACTAGCCTACCTTTAACACATGACTTGCTTACATTTCGTTCCAATATGTAGAATTTTACGCTCCTCGTGGGGATCATTATTCTGCATTAGGTAGGACGAGTGGCTTATTCAGGCAGAATTTTAATAACCAGAAAAGTGCCGGCAAGTCATTCAAAAATTACTTGTTGAACAAATGAGTAAAGATTATGATGTAGATTGTTAGAGGTGGCAGATGTCCTCAAACTGAAACACGTGTGATGCTCAGACCACTGGCTAGGGCTCGTGGCATTGGAGGGCAATTGGATTGAATTGAAAGCATTTTTAAGAGGCACAGTCTAGGGAATTGATATATTTCATCAAGTCCGTGATTATATACACCTGAGGGGGAAAACGGACAATTTAGCTATGACATGCCATTGATTATGAGAAATATTTAAAGTGGAGATATAGTCAAACACTGAGAAATAGGCTCAGTAAATAGTTGAAAGAGATCCACCCAGAAATCTGTGTCTGATTTCCGTAGCCTACAAGTAAACCAACTCTTTTTCTCTTAAGAATTAATAGGCAAGCTTATTTTGTACATTCGTCTCTCTATTGGATGTAAATCTTAATTCTTATATTCAGAGTTGGGAAAAGGGTAATTTTGAGTCCTTTCTGGTACATTTCATTTATCACCCCCCCCCCCCCCCGCTGGCCCTTGAACAAGTGACAGTCCTGCCTCAGCCTCCTGAGTGCTGGAATCACCACCACACTCAGTTTATCAAGATTTTCTAAAACGGCATTTTTTGTGTGGTAGAAACTAGTAATTTAGAAGTTTTAAAAACATTTGCGCTGTTTTCATTAGTTTAATACATAGCATTGTAGAGGCTGGAAAGGACCTGTCTGTATTATAGCTTTCTAACCTGAAACACATAGCTGGATTTAGCATCTTGCTTTTTCTTTTCTTTATGTAGCTAACTACCTAAGACAGACCATTTGCATAGTTAAGAAACTGATAATATTAAACAGTTGAAGATTTTATTTAAGCCAGTTGTGATGGCATGTACCTGTCTGTAATCCTGGCACTTAGGAAGCTGGAGACAAGGTTTACTGTGCAGCCAGGGCTATGTAAAGAAACCCTGTCTCAAAAAACTAGAACATCCTCAAATTTATATAGTGTAAACTGTAGCATATAGTTGTTTTTCAAAAACTTTTTACACTGTGGGAATGTTAGTTGTGACTTAACTTTCTACAGTTTCTTATTAAAGTGTCATTATCAATATTGTTCTTTGGTAGACTTAATCAAGTGTTCAGTTGCTTGCCCCTAAGCTCCAGCATCTTGGTTGAGATTGAAGTAATACCTGTCCTCCCACTTTTCCTGAGATACTATGACTAGGATATATCTTAATTGGATATTTGGATTAAATGTGCCATATTAATATTTGTTGTGCATAACATAAAATCTTTAATGGTATCTAGAATGGAAATGCTGCCACAGACAAAGAGAATCATTTTTTGTAGTATGTTCTTAAAGATTTCGAAAGTTCTACAGGAACTTCAGATGGCATTGCCTTTGGAAAAGGATAGTTTTGTTATCTAAGCAAAATAGTTACTTTAAAATTTTGTGTGTTTGTATGTGGTTTGAGATTGAACCCAGGGACTAAGTGCTCTATCACTGAGCTTTATCCTTACCCCAAAATTGTTTTAAAAAATATATACTTACACTTGTTGAAATATATGATATTTAATTTTCAAGTTACTTGATGAATTATACCACATTACATAGGATGCTGTTTAAGGCATAGATATTTACCCTGAAGAAATCTAAAATTTTTCTCGTTGTGGTCCTTAGTTTTGTTTTCATGCTATTACCTAAATTATTTTGATGCTTACAATACACGAAGTCCTCAAAGTTATTTATGATTTTGATACTCTTTGTGAACCAATAAAGAAGTAATTGTTTCATAGAATTTTGAATTTTTCTATTGCATACGTATAATTCTGCATTATGCAGGGTGGATTTTTCTATATCTTTGTGGAATACAGACATTTCTGTATTTGCTAAAGAATCATAGTGATTTTTTAAAATGCTTTGGTATAGTCATATCATGACAGTTGGTTATCTTAGTGTGTTACTGGAAGAAGTGTGTTTTGGGGCCTCTTTCTAGGTCTTCATGTCCTGAGTGAAGAATTGGACAAAACACAGAAAAGACAGCAAAAGTGTACATTTACTGAAAGCAAAAAGAGGTAATGGCAAAGTAACAGGGCAAGAGTAGGTCAGTGAAGGGCCGGGGATATAGCTCAGTGGTTCCGGCGCCTGTCTTGGAAGTGCAAGGACCCGGGTTCAATCCGCGGTAACCACAGAACAATACTGGGCGTGGAGACTCACCCCAGCAGCAATCAGTACCGCATACCACAGTGCCGGGTGGGCGTGGTGGCTCATGCCTGTAATTCCAGCACTGGGGAGGCAGAGGCAGGAGGATTGCTTTGATGTGAGTTTGAGGCTGAGCCTCAACCATGGGCCAGCCTGAAACACAAAGCAAGAACTGGTCTCAAAAAACCTTAAAAAAAAAAAAAAAAAGAGTAGGTCAGTGAAGAGGCTCACAGTGTCCTGAGGAGGAAGAAAAGGAAGAAGTCTTTTATATCTGAAATTCCTAGATTGACTTTCTCATGCAAGGATGTATTGGGACAGTCGTCCTGTCAAAAACTCAGCATGTTGTAAAATTTAAACACTGCACTGTGTAGAAAGACTCAGCTTGGCTTCCCCCCAGATGTTAATGAGGGATTCAAAATAGCATTTTTGTGATTGGTCCTGCAGACAGCAACAAATTGAAATGAAAGATTGATTGAAAATAGGATTTTTCAATTAGTTCAGTGTACAGTGCTTGGTAGTCGTGGAGTCCTTTGTGTCCTGTGTTCTGTTGTGTGTCCTCTACATTGTCCACTTTGCTCCAGCCCTTTCTACCTCAAGTTAATCCTTGCTGTGGTTTTAGCCAAGTTCATAGTGTTGAAAATCCAGGAGATACTTTAAGTCTTCCCACTTCTTAAGATCATCCTTTGGTACATGTGATAGGGAATGTAACATACTTGGATATGCTAGCATGACCATATATACTTCTGTCTACCTAAACTGGGGTACTTGAGCATAAAAAGTATGAAGAGTAATTTGTAATAATTGCTGAAAATAAATGTTACTAAACAGAGTACTTACTTGTGAATAAACAAAATAGAGGAAATAATGAAAATGATAAAATTGCTTTAGCAAGAATGCTGAGATTAGTGTCTTCCGTACATTGCTTAGGAATGTATGGCATCTTTTTCCTGCCTGTAGTTCACAAATAGCGTACACTCCTCATTTTACCCAGCTTATTGTGGCCTAAATTGGATAGAGAGTTTTAGCACAGCTTGGAGGTATACCAAATGACTAATAGGAGGAGCAGCTTCAGATGTTTCCCCTTATCACCCCAAACTGGCTGGTGTTAACTACCCCTTGTGTGCTGTCAGTGCCCAGATGTGCTTTCTTTCATCAGGAAAGGAGATATTACCTGTGTTTAGCTTTCACACTGAACCAGAAGTAAACATTCTACTCAGAGCAGTTGCAGACCATAGAATTCTAGACAAAGCCATGGCAGAAGGTGGAAATATAAAGAGAAAACCTAATAATATAGTCTATCCTGGCTGTAATGCAGTTTTTCATAATACATTGTTTGAAGATGGAAAAGCTGAGGACCAGTGTACAGTTAAGTTGAGTACTGGAACAGCAGATATAAATTAGAATGATTCTGGCAAACTAGGCCATAGATGTGGACACTCCACTAGCAGAGCACCTACTGTTTTGAATGTGGCAGTCACTTCTTTAGAGATGATATTTAAAATTTAAGCTTACTAAAATTTAGTAGCATAGCTGGATGCAAGGTCAATAGCCTTTCTGAAAAGTCAGTAGCCTTTTTGTACACAAATAACAGACCTATTGGGAGAAAAATTGGGGAGTCAGTTCCTTTCACAATAACATCCAAAAAAAGAGAGAAATGTGTAGGAATCAGTCTAACAAAGGAGATGAAAGACCTCTACTCTGAAAAGTACAACATTCTGAAAGAGGACATTGAAGAGGATATCTGAAAATGGAAAAGCATCCTTTGCTCCTGGGTAGGAAGAACCAATATTGTCAAAATAGCTGTACTTCCACAACTACTATATAGATTCGGTGCAATCCCAATTGAAATCCTAGCAGCATATTTCACAGGTCCAGAGAAAATAATCCAAAACTTCATCTTGAACCGTAAGAGACTAGAATACCAAAAGCAATTCTAGCCAGCAAGGACAGTGGCAGGGGACATCATGATCCTCAACTTGAAACTATACTACAAAGCCGCTATGATAAAAGCTGCATGGTACTGGCAAAGTAACAGACCTGAGGATCAGTGGAACAGATTAGAAGATCCAGAAACAATTCCAGATACACTAAACCTGCTGTAAAACAGGTTAGGTAGTACTCTTGAAGGTATTGGCTTATGGAAAGATTTTATGAACAAAACCTCTAGAGTATGAGAACTGGCAGAAGAAATCAACAAATGAGATCTCGTCATATTAAAAAGCTTCTGCACAGCGAAAGAACCCACCAGCAGAGTGAAAAGACAACCAACAACATGGGAAAAAAATCTTTACCAGTGGTTTCTCAGACAAAGTGCTACTATCTGGAGTATCATACATTCTAGAACTCATTTACATCTCCTCAAAACACTAGGATTGGAGGTTCCCTTTGATCCTGCCATTCTCCTAATAGGTACGTACTCGAAAGAATTAAAAGATTCATATCATAGCGACATATGTGCACACATGTTTATAGCAGCTCAGTTTGTGATAGCTAAATCTTGGAAACAACCCAGATGCCCATCAACTCTAGAGTGGGTAAAGAAGTAGTTTTTCTATAAAATGGAGTATTACTCTGCCATAAAGAATGGTAAGTTTGCTTAAGTTGCTCAAACCTTGAAATTGCCTAGGCATATAGTGTTTTCTGTTAATTCCTGTTTTTTTTATTTCCAACTACCTTAGAGCTTAATGCAGGGCCTGGAGCATGGCAGACAAGCTTTCTGTCACTGAGCTACATTGCAATGCTTTTATAAATTTTTATTTTACTTTAAGACCAGATCTTCCTAAATTCTCATACTTGCCTAGAATTTGTAGTCCTCCCGCCTCAGTCTCCTTATTAGCCAGCAACAAATGCTAGCAGAAGCAATTACAGAAAAGTACCACATCTATTCCTCCATTGGAAAATGCCTTTTTATCCTTTACAACCCAGGGAAAGCCACATAGTAAATTTAAATTACTACCACCTCCTCTGTAATTTGGAGAAGTAGTATCAGTTGTTTTCCTTGGTATCATTATGAGCATAAAGCTAGGACTTAAGGGTTTTTTTGAGAGTCTCACTTTGTAGATTAGGATGCTCTTGAACTCACTATGCAACCCAGGCTGATCTATAACTTGTGGCGACTTCCTGGCTGAGCCTCTCAAGTGTTGGGATTACAGATGTGTGCCACCATGCTCAACTGTAGGATTTAAGATTTCTACAGTACTGATTTGCATCAGTTTTTGATAAACAGTCTCTAATTTGGGAAAATTTTGGATGAGTAAAAGTACTTGTAGGTACTTTTATTGTAGGTCATTGTTTTGGTGTGATTGTTAGCAATGATACTTTCATTGTTGTGACATTTTGTGGCAAGCACATTAAAGGAAATTTTAGTTAACTCCTAGCTCTAACTCTAAAAATTTTTGTTTTTGCTGTTAAGTTTTTGGAGTTCCTTGTATATTCTGGATATCAACCCCTTCTCACCTGTATAACTTTCAGGTTTCTTTAACTGCAATGATTGTTTCTTTTTTCTGTGGAGAAGGTTTTTAGTTTGATGCATTCCATTTGTATATTTCTGTTGACTATACTTTTGGCTTTTTTTTTTTTTTTGTGACAGGGTCTTGCTTTGTAGTTCAGGCTGGCCCAGGCAAGCCTCAAACTCACAGTAATCTTCCTGCCTCTACCTCTTGATTGCTGAGATTACATGCATGAGCCACCATGCCTGGCATTGTGGTGTGTGGTACGGATTGTTGATAGACCTGAGTCTCCACACCCAGCATTGTGGTATATGGTTATGGGGAACTGAACTTGGGACCTTGCACTTGTGAGGCAGGCGCTTGAACCCAGGAGCTAAATCCCCAGCCTGCTTTTGGCTTAAAAACAAACAACAAAATACAGAAAAACACAGAACTTCATATTCCAATGTCCTGAAGTAGTTTCACTTTCAGGTCTTAATTCATTTTGAATTGATTTTTATAAGGGAGGGATGGGGGGAGTTGTCTAGTTTTATTCTTCTGCATGTAGATATCCCAGTGATTTTTAAAATACTGTTACTGAAAATGAGTTGTCTGTAGGTGTATGGGTGTTTTCTAGACTCTGTCCTGTTGGTCTGTGTATCTTCTTATGCCAGTACTATACTGGTTGGTTCCTACAGCTTGGTAGTATACTGTGAAACCTTGTAGCATAATAGTTCCTGCTTTGCTCTTTATATTCAAGGTTACTCTGGCTGTGTGTGTGTGTGTGTGTGTGTGTGTGTGTGTGTGTGTGTGTGTGTGTGTTTCTGTGTGTGTATGTGTTTCTGTGTTTCCATGTGAATTTTTCTAGTTCTGTGCAGAATATCATTAGTATTTTGATAGGGCATCAAATCTGTAGATTGCTTTGGTTAGTATGGATATTTTAACAATATAATTCTTCCAATCTGTGTACATGAGATGTCCTTTTGTTTTGTTGGTTGGGTATTGAATCCAAGAACTCTATGGTAGTGTTTTAGAAAAATGTACTCTATCACTGTGCTGCATCTCTTAAGCCTCACCTCTTTGCTTGTGGGTTCTCACTGTGTTCCCTATTAAGATCATGAAAATTTGTGATGGCCTGTGTTGTCTTCTGAGTGTTGTGTAGTTTTAGTTCTTATATTTAGATCTTTGATTTTTGAGGATGTTTGGGTGAGCCAGAATTTCATCTTTCATGTGAGGGTCTTCTGTCCTAACCTCATTTTTTAAATAAACAGATTGGTTTTTTGAATGATATTAGCACCCTTTTTAGAAATCAAAGCCATTTGTATTTTTGTTTTGTTAATCTATGTAAGCCTGTGTGCTTGTCTGTGCCATTTGTCTTGAGTCTGTAGCTTTGTAGAAAGTTTTGAAATACAAAAGTATGAGTTTCCCAAGTTTGTTCTTTTACAAAATTTTTTTTGGCTCTTTGGGTCCCTTGAATCATCAAAGATAGCTGACATTCAGTGTTTCATCATGCAGTATGACTTTTATTATGAGTTTTTTGCAGATTATCTTTATTGTGCTAAGGAAGTTCCTGTTTATGACTTGTTGAGTATTTTTATTATGAAAAACATTAGATTTAGGAAAGTGTTAGTATTTTTTTCCCTGTGTTTATTTACTTAATCATATTATGTTGTTTGTCCTTTATTGCTATGTCGTATATTATATTGATTTTTTTTTTTTTTGGAATAGGGTAGTTAGTTTAGTCTGGTCTTGAACTCTTGTAGCTCTGGCTGGATTCAGATTCACTGAGATCCTCCTTTTTTCACCTCCTGAGTGCTGGTATCACAGACCTACATCACCATGCCTGGAAGATTTGTGATTTCTTAGCAGATTAGATCTCAGATTTGGATGAGCGCTGACCTTACTGACACTGTGGCAGACCAGAGGGTAACAGTTGCTCATCCTGGCAGTATGTTTGAATTTGTGGAGCAAGGTAGTAGTGTGTGAAAAAGACTGCTGATGGGTGTTTTTGTTTTGGTTGTTTTTGAGGTAAAATGGACATGTGGTGAACTGTGTATATGTATATCTTTGACTGTACAGTTTGAGTTTTGAGCAGTGCATATACTTGTGTTGTTACTACCCTCACCAAAGTGCAGAATGTTTCCATCTCTCCCAAATCTCCTTAGTGCCCTTTGACAGTCTGTCTCTGCACTGCTAAAGCAGCAGCTGTTCTGATTTCTGTCACCATCGTAAGAAAGCCAAACGAATGTGCTGTCAATATAAGCAGTATGTATGTCTGAATTGTGTTGTCATATGTGCAGACTGCCTCAGATCTGATAATTGAAGTAGAGTATTTTTTTTGTAAAGTGCTTTTGGTATTTTCACTCTAATTTATATAATTTATTTGTGGTGTTCTTTTGTAGACATTGTGCAGCAAAAAAGGGTCAGTTTAAATTTTTGATTTTTTAATAAAAATATTAAAAATTCAGTATTTTATTTTGTTTTTTTTCCTGTAAAGTACCTATTGCTTAATATAATAAAACTAGTAAAAATTAAAAATTAATAAAATTTAATTTAAAAAATTTTCAAATTTAAATTAAAATTTTAAATTAAATAAAATTTAATTATTGATATTGATTTTTTATTAAAATTAATAAAACTAGTAAAATTAATAGTTCATCATTAGAAATATGATGAATAAGATTTGTTATTTCTTAGCTGACTAGATGTGTGGCAAGTGCAAGGTCCCAAGTTCAATCTCCAGTTCCACATACCACAATGCTGGGCATGGTGGCTCATGTCTATAATCCCAGCACTTGGGAGGCAGAGGCAAGAGGACTGCTGAGAGTTCGAGGCTTGCTTGGACTACATAATGAGTTCTGGGCCAGCCTGAACTACAAAGCAAGAACGTGTCTCATAAAACAACCAAATAAGAAATTTTATTTATTTATTTATTTGTTTATGGTGCTGGGGACTGAACTTCGGCCCTTATGCTTCCAAGGTAGGTGTGGTACTACTTGAGGTAAATCCCCAGCACAAATTTATTTATTTATTTTAATTTACAGATTTTACAATAGGAGTGAAGAATACTTCCTCAAATATTTCTTTTGTAAACATTTATAACATTTTCTAGACTATAAAGAGAGAAATTTAAAATTATTGCTTGGGAAGTTTGGTGGTGCGTACCTATAATCCCAGCACATAGACTGAAACAGGAGCGTCACTGTGAGTTTGAAGCTAGCTTGGGATACATAGTAAGTTCAAGACCAACCTGGACTACATAGTGAGATTCTATATCAAAAAACAAAGCAAAATACCCCCCAAATTTACCTCTAGTTTTATCACTCAATATAGCCCCAATAATGTTTTAGTATATATCCACCTTTAAGTACACCTTCTCCTCATGAGATACCACAACTACTGGGGAGTTCTGAGCTTCTCAGGGATGTCTGACTTAATCTGGATAAGGTTAGGGTGAATCTCCCTGAACTGAGCCAGATTTCCTTTGAACTACTGTTTTCCCCTCTGGAAGTCCTGAATATACTTTATCCTCCTCTCTGGAAGCACCTTGTATTTCTTGAACAGATTCTTAAACAGGTCTAGGTTGCTCATCTCAAGGTACAGTTTCATATACTTCGCCCACTTCTCCATGAAGAAGTGGAAGGAGGGCGTGAGGGGCATATTTGGGAAATTGGGGAATTTCTTGAGCTTTTTGCCTTTGTAAAGGTTAACATGTTCCTGAGCATCCAAGATCAGTTCTGTCATTGCATGTATAATACATTTTTTTTTTAAAGTTCAAGGTTATGTTTGCCCTGGCTGATTTAAGATTAACTCTGAGATGGCTTGTCCCTGAGGAAGTGGGCTAAATGACATGTCCCCAAGGTGTGCATGATAACAATTCAAACAGTTAAACAAGAACACCATGTTGGTGAGACTGATTGTGTTTACTCTCTATACTATGACTTGTGAGATAAGTAAGTTACATGGCACAACTCCTGTTCTTTCCTGGTGGATTAGCGTCTGTGTCAGAATATATGGCGTATAGCTGTGGCTTTAGGTTAAAGTCCTAAGGAAGTATTAACCCAGACAGAATATAGATAGAAATCTTTAAAGAACTGAAAATTGGTTACCCCAAGTTTCTGTATTTGCTTGATTCTTTTGAAATATCCTGTGATTATTCTTAACCTTTGCACGTGGTGAAGTCATTTTAACAGACCTAGTTTTTAGGGTATAAAAGAGGCATGAAAAATAAAATTGGTGCTCACTCCGTATTGACTGATGAGCCCTTCCAAGTCTCGCTGTCTCGCTCGTGTTTTTTCCACATCCTAACCGCTCGAGCTCGAGAACTCTCGTTGCTCTGTACAGCTGGCTCCGACAGACCATGCATTGGAAACTAGAGGTGGGAGACAAGGGCACTGCCACTGCCCTTTCCTTGCCCAATGGGAGGGGCAGAAGTTTGCTTGTTTGTTTGTTTCTTTAGAGACTGGGTTGCACTTTGTAGTTTAGGCTGGCCTAGAATTCACTGTGTAGCCCTGGCTGGCCTTGAACTCAGCAAACCTCAAGTAATGGGATCAGAGGTGTGAGTCCCCACACCGGCATTGTGGTATGTGGAACTGGAGATTGAGCTTGGGATCTTGTGCTTGCCAGGCGGACGTCAGAACCACTGAGCTAAATCTCCAATTCCCGGAAGTGTTTTTTTATGCATGTGTGTGTGTGTGTGTGTGTGTGTGTGTGTGTGTGTGTGTGTATTTAAGCTCTGAGCTGTCAGACATTTCCTGCAGACAAAAGTATTAAAATGAATCATATTGTAAATGAATGCTCTGAGTACATTTCTAAGATACACATTCCATATGTAAAATTTAAAATATATTTAAAAAATTAAGATAGAATCTAGACTGATACAGAGAACTTAATATACCTATTGCCCACATTCAACTGGTTTCAGTACATGAGCAGTTTTGTTTCATTAAACCTGCCTACTTTTGCATTATTTTGAGGTCATTTTCAGGTAAATATTTTTATTGTACATAGTTAACAATTTTAATTTAGCCAGATTTCTCTCCAGAAAATGTTATGAATGTGTCAATATTTTGTTTTGATACTGGGCATCGAACTCAGGACCTTGTGCTTACCAGGCAGCTACCATGGTACTGAGCCACAAGCCCAGCCCCAAAATTCTTAATGTTATGAGTTAGATGCACATCTTAATTTCATTTTTCTCAGGTAGTTAAAAAATCTAATAAAGTAAATTTGGTGGGCTGGGGATTTAGCTCAGTGGTTCTGATGCTCGCCCGCCTGCAAGCGCAAGGTCCAGGATTTGATTCCTGGTAACTACATACAACAATGCCAGGTATGATGACTCACACCCACCAATAATCAGTACCTCGTACCACAGTGCTGGGCATAGTGGCTCATGCCTGTAATCCCAGCACTCGGGAGGCAGAGGCAGGAGGATTGATGAGTTTGAGGCTGGGTTCAGGACTAGCTTCAACTACAAAGCGAGACCCTGTCTCAAAAAACTTAAAAAAAAAATGGCTATGCTTATACTCTAGCAACAAACTTTAGTTTCCTTATCATTCCTTTTAGGAATATTGGACTGTTAGAGTGATTGTACAATTCATTGTCCAACTGTGGCATCGTTGAGACTGAAAAGAGGCATAATTATTAAAGCGCAAGATAACAGAAATAAATCAGATCAACAGCACAGAACTGTCTGCTCATCCCAGCATTAGGTTTCTGTACGGTTTAAAGACATGGAGTGACTATATCATAGTTAGTAAATGGTTCATGTTCAATAAATTTCTGTGTTTATGAGTGCTCATGTGTAGATTATGTACTAAATTCTAGTTAAAAGCAGCTGACCGTGCTCTCCTATTTTTAAAAGCAGTTCATACTTTTACAGTTAAGACTATGTTTGTTTTAATATTTGCAGCTGGAGAATGCTGGAGGAGACCTTAAGGATAGCCGCCAACACTATGAAGAAGCTGTTGTCATTTTGGATGCTGGTGCTCAGTATGGGAAAGTCATAGACCGAAAAGTGAGGGAACTTTTTGTGCAATCTGAAATCTTCCCTCTGGAAACACCAGCATTTGCCATAAAAGAACAAGGATTCCGGTAAATTTTCACTGATGTTTTTATGGGGAGATTAAATTAGTCAGTCAAATATTTATTAATAATTTGCTTGGCACTGACTAAATTGTTTTGTGTGGTACAGGGGATCAGATGTTGAGCAAGTGCTTTACCACTAGAGCTATACGCTAACTCTTATTTTTTGTTGTTGTTTTGTTTTGAGACAGGGTCTTACTTTTGTACTTCAGAAGTACAGTTCACTCACAAAAGTGAGTTCATGGCTGGCCCTGAGCTCAGCCATGAACTCAAAGCAATCCTCCTGCCTCTGCTCCCCAAGTGCTGGGATTGTAGGCGTGAACCACCATGTCCGGCACTGTGGTATGTGGTTCTGATTGCTGGTGGGTGTGAGTTTCCACGCCCTGCATTGTTTATGTGGTTACCAGGGATTAAACTGGGGACCTTGGTTTTACCAGGCGGATGCTGGAACCACTGAGCTAAATTCCCAGCCTATCCCCTGGTTTTATTTTTTAAGAAAGCAAAAATACAGAATGATTTTGTAAGAAATCTTTCTTCATTTGATTGGCTGAAAACAAGAGGAAAAATTTACGCCTTCAGTAAAAAAGATTACATTAACTGTATAGTTAAAACCTTAACTTTTATGTTTTATCAGATTTGTGAGTGAAAGTTACATATAACTCTTCTAGTGATTTTGGTCATTCATTCTAAAGCATTTAGTCAAAAGAAGATACACAGAAAGTTGGGTAGAGTACCCAAAAGAAAATAATACATGTACAGTAAGTCTATTTTGCTTCCTACCAAGAGACTAGTTTTATAAGTACGAAAAAGTTTTAATTTTAATGTAAGGACATATTCACATAGCTTGTACACTTAGTCAAAAAAACAGCCAATTTATGTTTCTTTCTTCAATAACATTTCTAGTCAGTGCTATGCCTTTTCTCATGGAGTTATATTCTCTGCTAAGAGGGTGTCTTCTAGAAGGCAAGCAGCTATATTTTATGTCCTAAATTGATTCTTCTTTCCTATTGTGGTACCAGGGCCTAACTCCAGACCTTGTGTTTGGGAGGCAGGCACAGTGCCACTGAGCTAAATCTCCCACCCCCTAAATTTGTTCTTAAACTTTGGTATTTTGTATAGTACCTGTCAGATTCTTTTTAAAGAAGCCTAAAGGGATTTATTAGTCAGAATTTTTAAAATAGCATACTAATGACAGAATGGCGAAAAGACTGTTCAGAAACTTCACAGGCATGTATACATTATCCTGTGATTTCTTAGTTACTGAGAGAGAGTGAACTGGAAATTAAAAAGAAAGACTTTTAAATTTAACTCATTTTTTGTCTAGGATAAAATTCAAAACAGTTTGTTCTTATTTTAGATTAAGAAAGGACTCTTGAGTTTTTCTACTTCATCTGTCATAATTTACCAGCAAGAGCTAGTTTTAAAGAGATCACATAGCTCAAATCTGAATAGCAGTATGTCAAATGCCAGCTCTGTTATTTCCCTCACCTAAAACAAAAGAATTTTTACCCATCAAATTAATTCAAACTAAATGTTTTAAAATACAGTCACTGGATACAGTAGTTGTGTCTAGGATTTGCTGTAGTAATGAGTATTGTAGCAGTGTGGCTTCTGTAGTTCTCTCACCCTTTCTGCTGAAATGTCTTATTTGATAATTTTTTTTTGTACAATAAATGTTCGTTTTGTTACATGAGACACAGTCTTTTTAGTTTTTTGAGACTAGGTCTCACTATAGGGTTCAGGGTGGCCTTGAACTCAACTATGTAGGCCACAGGTTGGCTGCAAACTTGCTGCCATTCTCTTCCTGTGAGGGCTGGGATGATAGGCATGTGCTTGAGAGTCATTTAAACCCACTTGTTTTTAGAACCTTGGCCCAAAGGCAAGGACTTTGCCTAGCATGTGTGAGCTCCTGGGTCAAAGGTGACAAACCTATGGTATACCTGCTGCACCTGTTAGCATTGAAAGTTAAAAGGTTTCTGCATTGTAAAAGGAAAGGGTGTGTGTGTGTGTGTGTGTGTGTGTGTGTGTGTGTGTGTGTGTGTAAGAGCTGGGGGGAAAGAACTTCGATAATTGGTATTTGGAATGATCTGGGCTTGTTGGACCTTTAACTACACATTACTTTCAAAATAGCAGGGTAGAAATAGGTACCTTAGAAAGACTGCTTAACTCAGATTAACTGTTCCCAAGACTCAGTGAGATAAAAGACTTTTCATAGTTGGTTTAAGTACCCTTTGAGTTTAATACTTGACTGAGTCGTCACATATGTTTTTAATAGTGCTAAGAATCTTAACTTCCTTAAGTTGTTTAGTAGGTTAATGAGGGATGCTAAGCAGTCTCATGGTGGTTATCATTTATAAAATGAAATATGATACAGTGTAATGAGATTTTAAGAGGTCTTGATTATTTAGTATGTTTGTAGAATTTTAACTTCTGTTATTTTAAGGACCTCAGTTACATCTCCATGATGACTGCTGTCCCCTTTAGAATTGTTATTCTAAAGATACCACGTATGTCACCTGAGAATGGGTTTTCCAACTCTTTTATAGGAGATAGACTATCAAACTTATATGTCATGTTATCTGTTAAAGTTCAGAGAGTGTTTTTGAGTTTGCAGGTTATTTTATTTTTGTTTGTTTTTACTGACATATTTTCCAATGTCCTACCATGTAAGTTGTTTTTATAAATCTGCTGTCTGGATAAATTTCACTTTTTGTTATATTACTGAGATATATTAGAGCTCAGCAGTATATTTCATGTATTTTTATATGGCGTGTAGCCATTAAAAAAAATATGTAATCTGAATTTATTTTCCAGTAGCCTTTTTTGTTTGTTTGTTTTTGAGACAGGGTCTTGCTTTATAGCTGGGATTATAGGTGTGAGCCACTACGCCTGGCACTGTGGTATGTGGTGCTGATTGCTGGTAGTCTTGAGTCTCCACGTCCAGCATGGTTTTATGTGGTTACCAGGGATCAAATCCAGGCCCTTGCTCTTGCAAGACAGGTGCTGGAACCACTGGGCTAAATCTCTGGCCCCATATTTTTCATTAGCTTTTGACTAGATCTTATAATTCATTTTCCTGTGAAATTAGGTAAATCATGTATATCTACAAACAAACTTAAAATGAGGACAAGGATACCTTAAACTGAGTAATACAGGTTAAGTGTGCCTTCATTGTGAGTTGGCATAGGTCACAAACTGGAGAGAATGTGCAGTCTGAAGGAGATGCCTCTCTGCAAGTCTAATTCTACTTGTCACCATGCCAGTGCCCCCTAGTACTAGTATGTCTGTGTGTGTATATATATATATATTTTTTTTAAAATTTATTTTTAATTTTTTGTACCAGGGATTGAACTCAGGACTTTACTAAAATCCCTAGCCCTTAGTGCTATATTTTTTTCCCAAAGAAAATCCACAAGTAAGAGTTTTCGTTTGATATTCTTGTTATTAAAATGTTTAACATACTGAGTAAATATTAAAGGCTGAAGAAGGTGTATTAGTGCCCAGGTGAGGAATGCAGGCCTCAGTTTGTAGATCTCCTTTAGTTGTTCCTCTCTTAAGTTAACCCATGGACTCCTTAGCAAATCCCAATGTAGCTGAATTACAGTGTGGTTGTGAGTTCTGAAAGCTGACAATATGGTACAGAGTTGATGTGAGCTTCTTTTCCTAGCTCTTGGGAAGTTGTTGAGGATAAAACATTGTCAGAGGGTGGGGTATGTAGTTTAGTGATAGAGTACTTGACTAGCAGGCACAGTGCTCTAGATTCAGTCCATAGCCAACTGCTTTTCATCTTCTAGTTGCTAAGCTAGTGGTTAAGGATTTTTTTCATTGAGTTTCTTTCTTACATCCACAGTGCTATTATCATCTCTGGAGGACCTAATTCTGTGTATGCGGAAGATGCTCCCTGGTTTGATCCAGCTATATTCACTATTGGCAAGCCTATCCTTGGGATTTGCTATGGCATGCAGGTATAGCTGTAATCTTGACTTTGTAGAAACTTTTTTTAGACTTTTTAAATGGTGCAGAATTCCAACAGTTTTGGTCATATTGATCTATTAAACTGTCTTGTAGTTATGAATTGCACATTATGTGAGCAGAAATATGTATGTTCATTAAGGATAAAGAAGAAAACATTCATTTTTCATTCAACAGATACAAATAACTGCTCTGGGTCACATACTTTGCGAAACCCTTGGGGCTGAAAACTGGGGAGAAAGGGTGTGATAGAACATGGGCAATTTTGATGATCATACTAGTTTGAATGTCTGGATTAGAGAACGCAGGAGAAAAAAACACTAGCCTGGGGATGTAGCTCAGCAGTAGAACTTTTGACTATAGAAAAACACTGTCTTAAAGATCAGCAATTTTTTTACTGCAAATCTTTATTATGGGAAGTTTTAATGTAAATGCCTAAGAAGAAAATATAGAGGTGACAGCATTTGCTAATGGTTTTGAAGAATATGCCACTATGAATTGTTTTATATATTTGTTGTTTTTAAAAAAAGAGACAGGGTCTTGCTATGTAGTTTAGACTGGTCTTGAACTCACTGTGTCACCCAAGCTGGCCTCAAATCCTCCTGCTTCAGTCCTCCTGATCTCTGGGATTACAGACATGCGCCACCACAGCCAGCATATGCTACTATGAATGAAAAGAATGAAAATTATTTACCCTTCTGTCTGTTTTTGTTGTGGGGGCTGGATCACCTCAAGTCATGCATTGTTATAGAGCACAGGACTTCTGTGGAACACACATATAAGCTGACTTGGAATGATTATATCAGATTAAATGTTTTCAAAACTCTTTCGTTCATTATCATCTGCTGCGGGTGGGCTTTGGGGCATATACAATAGTAGGTAAGAAAAAGAATAACACCAGCAGGGGTAGAATGAAAAGACCACTTAAAACAAGAGTATAGGCGTGTGAGATTTGAACAGATGAGCTTAATTAACAGGCCAGATTTTTTTGCTTATCCTATCTCTTCATCACTCTTGCAGTCTTTTAGTCTGTTCCTGTGGGGCTAAAGATTAAATAGCTTGTAGGAATTTATATTTCTCTGGATTCCTGTCTCAGTGCTGCACTTCTTTGCTGCTCTGGCTTTTTTCTAAGCTCAAAGTATCTTTATAAATGCTTTTAAATTACGTTTGGATTTATGTATTAAATTTATATTTGTAACAGATGAACTAAAGTACATTGAATAGAAAACATGCGAATGTTAACAGAAGTTAACTTTAGGACAGATTTCTAATTCAATTTTGTTTTATAATCTTGCTATTAATAGCTATAATTATATAATAACTCAGTTATCTACATTTATCAAACTGTCTTTATTTTTTGGTACACATACAACATTCTAGAAATAAGAAATATAAATGATAAAGCCATAACAACAAAGTAAGGATTTATCTTTTGATTTATAGTCTTTGTTTTCTCTTTGAGCAGATGATGAATAAGGTATTTGGAGGTACTGTGCACAAAAAAAGTGTTAGAGAAGATGGAGTCTTCAACATCAGTGTGGATAATACATGTTCATTATTCAGGTATTGTATATATTCTTAGATGACTAAGATTAGTAGTAAATAATGAGTTTAAAGTCAGTAACTGTTACTTTTTAAAATTAAAGTTTCAATAGTTTATAAAATTAAGTCTCAGTAGTAGCAATGCAGGTAATGTTTTCTGCATTTGTATGTCAAGACAGTAAATATGAAGCTTAAGTATAAAGAAGGCATTTAGGAAATGACTTGGAGACACTTGGGTAAGACACCTTGGAGACACCTGGGAACCCCGGGTCTTGTGATGCCAACATTCATAGTTTTCCTTTCATTCTTTGAAGTGATCTTATATACTGCTGTGCCAGATGCGACAAATTTATAATAATGTGAACTATTCTACATTGACTATACGCATGTGCATTTCCTCTTCTGCATTAGTGTTTTTCTGAGCATTTACTAAGGTATCCACTTATTAGATTCATTACTAAATAGTTTTTTTCCTTTCTTCTTACCTCTGCATTTAGGTGGAACTGTACTTTGGTCTATAGTCTTGTAGACATGTAGACATGTTCAGACATGTTCCCACATACTGAACTATCAGTAGTGCTGTGTGTGACTGTCTTATCTGGTGGCTTGTGTCACTGATGGTATAAAAGTTGATCTGATCTCTTTCTTATCAATTTTTTTGCTAATAAAATTAATACAAATTCTTTAAATAGACCTGATCTGGCTGCTTTGAATTTGAATAATTACTGCTCAAATATAAATATTAATAAATAGTATTTATACTTATTAAAATTATTGCAATAATTAGAACATTTATTAAATTAAATTGATATTTGTGAATAGTTTATCAATAATTAAGTCTCTAATTCAAGGCTTTTGCTACATTCTAAGCACTTTTTTAGTGTTTAATTTTTGATAGTCTTACTAAGTTGGCCGAGCTCGCCTTGAACTGTTAGACTCTCAAAGTAATGGGATTATAGGCATGTACCACCATCTTTGGCTTGCCTCTTTCTTTTTTTTCAGAGTCTCGCTTTGGTAGTTCAGGCTAGCCCTGAGCTCATTGAGTAGCTGAGGAAGGCCTGAACTCACAGCAATCTGCCTGTTGCTGCTTTCCAAGTGTGGGGATTACAGGTGTGAGCCACCATGCCCAGCACTGTGGTGTGTGGTTACTCAAGATCTAACTGGGGACCTTGAGCTTGCAAGGCAGATGCCAAAACCATTGTGTTAAATCCCTGCCCTCCTCTTTCTTATTAAATGTCTTTAAGATATTTGGTATTAGATGTTCTCATTGCTTGGGTACTATCACTATTTTTAGTCTCTTTGAATGAAGAATTAAGTAATACTTATTCATTTAGAAAGAGAAATTAAATCATTATATAAATTATTTCAAATGAAAATGAAAGATCGTTTTTACTTCTTTGAATTTTGTACTCGTGACTCAAGTTAGAAACTTTAATTATTAATTATATTATTATTTTAACCTATTATACACATATATTTATATAAATATAGCATAGTAATAATGTCATTATTAGTACTATTACTGTTGACATAGAATCATAGTACAGAATGAAGTGTTAATGTCTTTGATATTCTTGTGTTCTTAAAATGAATCCTAATAAAGATATATTTAGTCCTTGGAAATTATTTTTGTGTGTTTTTGGTTATACTACCAACTTTATGTATATATAAGACTTGTTCTGAGATTTAATATGCTTTATTGCTTTATTTCTAATAGAGTATTTAAATTCTAGCACTGTTGCATTGTGATCTTTTTTTGTCTGTTTTCTTCAAGTTTGTATTTCTAAAGCAAGAGAACTCAATACTGCTTTTAAGGTTCTTGTGTGTGATTTTTCTTTCTGGTATGTTTAGGGGCCTTCAGAAGGAAGAAATTGTTTTGCTTACACATGGAGATAGTGTAGATAAAGTAGCTGATGGATTCAAGGTTGTGGCACGCTCTGGAAACATTGTAGCAGGTGAAAATTACATGTTTCTGTATGAAATACTGTCAGAGTCCTTATTTTTCAGAAATAATTGTAAATGTGATAGGATCAGCTGTTAATGAAAAGAATTGTTAAAAATCCTTGATTCAAGCTCCAATATCACACACCAAAAAGCACTTATCTTTATATAAGCTTTTCAGACGTAAAATGCTATAGTTTTGTAACTGAGGAAAAATTTGAGAAATGTTTGTCTTCCCATGCTTGTTTCTTCTTGCTTTTTATTAGATTTAAATGTCTGTAAAACACCACCATAAGTATTAAGAACAATTTTCTGAACAAGACTTGACAAATTATGACCTGTGGGTCAAATCTGGTCTGTAGCTTCTTCTTGTTTTTGTTTTTTTTTTTTTCTCTCAAAAACTAATTTTTTTTTAAAAATTATTAAAGGTCTGTAATAAAACAGATGCCTATAATGCTAGCACTCAGGAGGCTGAGGCTGGATAATTGCTATGAGTTTGGCGTCAGCCTGGACTCCATAACAAGATCCTGTCTTAGAAAACAAAGCAAAACAAGATGAAAGACACACACAAAACCTCATAGTTTACAGGGTCTCAGCAGGCCTACAATATTTACTGTTCAGCTCTTTCCAGAAGTCATTTTGTTTTCTCCTTTTTGAATGAAGAAAAATTGATTTTTCTGGCTGTTTGAGGTTTGGACTTGCTTATCATATAAATAATTGCTAATAATAATAAAAATCAGTGAACAAAATATAGGTTTATCAGTAAAACTTTGAGAATGTTAGACATCAAATGCTGAAAAAAGTTTGTATAAACTGAGTATTCTGTTTGCAATTACTTACACAAACTAATAGAATAATACACAAACATAGAAATGATCAAAAGTCTTTTTGCTTTTAACAGGGTCTTGCTGTGTAGTTCAGGCTGGTCTTGAACTATGTAGCCAAGGCAGGGTGTGAACTTGTGATGATCCTCCTGTGTCACCCTCCCTGACTGGGATTGCACCTGGTCCCAACAGTGATTTGTACTGACAAGGTTTTAAATCAACAGTGGTGCATAAACTTAGTATTTTTATTCATTTAAGAAATACCTGAGTATCTATTATGTGTCAGGCACTATACCAGCTGCCAAGGATGTAGGAATGAAAAAAAAATAGGCAAAATTGCTTAACATCATGAGTGGGAAAGGTAGACAGTACAAAAAAACTGAATATTTCTGATGTCAGATGATAATCACATTAAAAAAGTCAGTGGTGTAGAAGTTAAATGTTACAGTATATGTGTGATTGTGAATCTTACTATTTATTTAAGATATTCCAGCAAGATGACATTGTATTTAAACTTGAGTACTGATTTCACTGCACATTTGCTGAAAGGGAATGGGAATATAGAGGTCTTAGGATGAGCTATATATAAGGAATAGTTAAGAGAGGAGTGTGGGAAAGAATGGTAAAAGAAGATGTAAGAGGTATCTGGAGTCCAAAACACTTGTAAAACTTTGACTTTATTCAGAGTCAAAAGGTGGGATTTTTGTTTGTTTTAGGTCAAAGACAAGGTCTCCTTAAGTAGTCCTGGCTAGCCTTGAACTCACTATGTAGCCCAGGGTTTCAAGGCAGTCTTTGTGCTTCAGCCTCCTGAATACTGGGATTACAGTGTGCGTCATCTCTCCTGATTTTTTTTTAAGGTGGGGTTTTGAACAAAGGAGAGGTGGTTTAACTGCAGGACTATGCTACAGTGAGAAGAAAAGTGTCAGGTTAAAAAATAGAAGGAATGAGAAGAGACCATCTAAGATTCTGTTAGTAGTTAGTAATAAGGAAGGAAAGAATATTGTCTGGGCCAGCACAATAGAGTTGTAAATAATCAGGAATAATTGAATTCTGATGTGTTTTAAATGGAGCGATAAAAGATTTTCTGTTGGATTTGGTCTGGAATGAGGAAGATAAAATGGCTCATAGTTTTAATTTCTCTTAAGTTTTTCAGCCTAAGCAACCAGAGACAAAATTTCTATTTGCCTAATTGGAAGACCTTAGAAGTTTGGGTTTATATGTTAAATTCAAGATAATTTATTAAAAAGAAAGTGTCTGGCATGCAGCTTTTTGTGTACGGGGGGGTCTTTCAAGGAGAAGATAGGGCTAAACATATAAATTTGGAGACTTAGCAGCATAGGTAGAATTTTAAGTTCATTAGAGATGATAGCTGAGATTATTCAGAACATATAAAGAAGAGACATGTACCACCATGTTTGACTTCTCCCTTTCTTATTAAATATCATTCATTTGTTTTGTATTAGATATTTCATTGCTTCTGGACTGTCATTATTTTTAGAACCTTTGCCATAAAAAAATCTTTATTTATTTATTTATTTTTTATTTTATTTATTTATTTATTTTTTTGAGACAGGGGCTTGCTTTGTGGTTCAGGCTGGCCCTGAGCTCAGCCTCAGACTCACATCACAGCAATCCTCCTGCCTCTGCCTCCCGAGTGCTGGGATTACAGGCGTGAGCCACCACGTCTGGCACTGTGGTATGTGGTACTGGTTGCTGCTGGGGTGAGTCTCCACGCCCAGCATTGTATGTGGCTACCGGGGATCGAACCCAGGCCCTTGCGCTTGCAAGACAGGTGCCAGAACCACTGAGCTAAATCCCCGGCCCAGAAAATCTTTATAAAGAAAGATTATGGCAATATAATAAATATCATTGGTGTTATGTACTCTTTCCATTTAGTCAAAAATTCATTAAACCATGTCAGTTTGAACATTTATGAGATTTTGAGTGATGAGTTGTATATACTGTTTGAGTTTTTTTAAACATGAATAAATGTTTTGATTATTTTGTCTGTAAAGGTATAGCAAATGAATCTAAAAAGTTGTATGGAGTACAGTTCCACCCAGAAGTTGGTCTTACAGAAAATGGAAAAGAAATACTGAAGAATTTCCTTTATGATATAGCTGGGTGCACTGGGACTTTTACAGTGCAGAATAGAGAACTTGAATGCATTCGAGAGATCAAAGAGCAAGTAGGCACATCAAAAGTTTTGGTAAGCAGTTATGTAGCAGTTCACAAATTTTTTTTGTCGATAATATTGAAATTGAGAACTAGATTCCTTAGCACAGCACTTAAATGTTAACTTATGAACACAGGCTTTATTGCATTGCTTCATAGTCCTTTTATAATTACCATGTAAATTTTTGATGTAAACTAAACTTGTGGACAGTATTTTAAAGTTACAGTGAATACTTTCTTTTTGCTTATTTTGCTCAGTTTTATTTTTATTTTTATTGTACCCTGTAGGTTTTACTCAGTGGTGGTGTGGACTCAACAGTTTGTACAGCTTTGCTAAATCGTGCTCTGAATCAAGATCAGGTCATTGCTGTGCACATTGATAATGGCTTTATGAGAAAACGAGAAAGCCAGTCTGTTGAAGAGGCCCTTAAAAAGCTTGGAATTCAGGTCAAAGGTATTACTGAACTCAGAAAAGTTAATTTACGTATTAACACTTGTTATGTCAAATCAAGCTAAATGGTTTAAATGACCAGTTTTTCCTCTTTTTGGATGAGCACCATTTTCTTCATCAGTTGCAGTTTTTTAAATAAGCTCAAAGTTGAAAAACATTTTTTGTCTCTGCAAAATTATCTGTGGTACAATAGAGCTCCTGGTAGGCATTTTAAAACTTGATAACAGCTATTGTTACACTTAAATCAGTAAGTTATCATGTAGTCATTCTCTTTGTTCCCTGTACCACATGGCAAGACCCCATCCTTTAAAAAAAAAAGAAAAATCCAACCTGGGTATGGTGGTATGTATCTATAATCCCAGCACTCTTCAGGGCTGAGGCTAGAGGATTACAAATTCAAGCCCAGCTTGGGAAATGTAACAAGTTAGAGAGACCCTGTCTTAAAATAAAAAATAAAAAAGGACCAGGGATACAGCTTGTTTTGAAGTCTTTGGGTTCAGTCCCCTCTATTGGAAAGAAAGTCCATTGTACTTATTACTGAATTATTTGAAATTGTTGCAAAAAGGATGAATATAATGTGAAGACTTGTGCGAGTACAACTTTCCTGTTTGAAACTTTACTGAAATCGCAATTAAGTCATGAAAAAGAAATGCAGTGATGCAAGGAAAAGAAAGAGAAAAGATGGCAGATGGTTTCAACAAAATGGTGTAAGGTAGAGAACAGATACATGAGGTGGATTTTCTATTAAACCTATGAAATTTAATGATCCTAACTGGTTAATCTTGGAAAACCCTGGGAGGGACCCCAACAGAGTCTTCATAGGATCAAATGCTTTTGTGTATTTGTGAATAAAATATTTTAATATTTTAGTTTGTAGTTAATTAACTTTATTTTCTATTTCCATTCTGACTTGTGTTCTCTTGGGTAGGATGGAATGGCTGTGGGAATTTTGGTTTTTAAAAAATTATTTTCATGTTTTGTTGTTGTTTGTTTGTTTATTTGTTTGTTTTGAGATAGTCTCTTCAGTCTGGCCTCCAACTTGGGATGGCTGTCCTGCCTAAGGGCTGTGAGCATTTTGGGATGAGGCTAAGAAGTTTAGCTGGTGATACATTTAGAATGGGTTTAGTGTGGAGGTTCTTGTGAGTCAGCCCAGCATAACTTATTTTAAGATATACTGTTTCTTGAAGGCAGCATTCCAGCTATGCTCTATTTCAGGGGTTCAATCCTCTAAAACCTGCATCTGATAGAAAATGGAAGAATTCAAAATCTCTGAGAAGAATTGGGAAGGAAGCTAACAAAAGCCAAGCTGATTTTTCCCACAGATTACTGTGTAGGCTCAAATTGGAAACATTGGATCCCTTTGGAATTACGGGTATCTGACAAACCTTAAAGCCAGAATCACTTGAAAATATGAGTAGCAGATTCTTTTGCTTAATACCCAGACGACTGCAGTGGTTTTTCTCTTATCAAAATTCATTCTCTAGAGAGATCAAATAAGAGAGCCTTTGGACTTGGTTAGGCCAATTCCATACACACTTAATGGTGGGGACAAAGTTCTACGTTAAGGCACAGTTAAGTAAAAACCTGTATAATGAACAGTGATTGCTTCCTTCCTTCACCACTTCCTCTGTTCAGTACCAGAATGCTGACAGGATACTGGAGAGATTGACTAGTTTAATAGAAAGGCATATAGATTATTTGTAAACTCCCCCCCCCCCCGGGAAATAGCCAATTGCCTTAGTCATATTGTTAAGCTTTAGCACCAAATAGAGATCATAGTTTTTGATTCGTTGCTGTTAAATATTTATCTTAATATCTGTTTATAAATAACAGTTTTTCAAGACGCTAGTAATTGGCTTTTCCAAGGATTTTATGACTACATTTGAACCACTGCTTTTGACTCCCCCAAGGCTAAGCATCTTGGCTGGAGCTTTTGCTTGTTGCTGTGGTAGAGCACTACACACAGAAGGCAATCAATGATAGTTTGTGATAGCATGGACTTTGGTCACTATAAATACAATGAGATTCCCATAAAGGCAAAATTTGATGACTTCCTCCTATCTGTTACTTGTGATATATTAAGTATGTAGTCAAACTTAAGGGAGATAAAAAGGAGTCAACAAGGTTTTCTATCTAGTTTGACTTGTTATGTAGGGTTTTAAAAAAACTATTAGTTTAAAACATATCTTCTGTATCTCTCAGTGATAAATGCTGCTCATTCCTTCTACAATGGGACAACTACTTTACCAATATCAGATGAAGACAGAACTCCACGAAAAAGAATTAGCAAAACATTAAATATGACTACAAGTCCTGAGGAGAAAAGAAAAATCATTGGTGATACTTTTGTTAAGGTACCTTTATTTCTGATATCCTCAACACGTGTTGTTAGTTTTGATGTGAATCTTAGTATTTGTGTGTATTATTACATGAAGTAAAAGAAATTGCTAATTTTGAGTTTCTTTTTCTTTGTGGTTGACATCTATATATATATATATATATATATATATATATATATATTGTTTGAATACTGACCTCTAGAAATTGTTTTATGTTTAAAGAAATATCTACATTGCAAGGCTATTATTTTAATATTTAAGAAGACTAGATGTTTTCAGAGATTGTGTGGTTTAGTGTTTGAGCATTGGCTAATCATGCATAAGGCCCTTGATTGATCCCCACTACTCTGCAAAGAAAAGAAAAAAGAATATCTGTTTTCATTGATACTGGATATTTTAGTAGATTTCAAATTCTTGGAGGGACTGTTTGTGACTTTTTTGAATTATGAACATATGTAAGGAATTTGGAGATTGGTGGAATTAATTTCTTTGCTAGTATTATAAAAATATTGAGAAATTTAGCCAAAAGTATACAATTTTGCTGTCTTTTTAAAATAATCTCTTCTAAGGCTGTTTTACTCCTGTTGGTTATAGGTTGCCAATGAAGTAATTGGAGAAATGAATCTGAAACCAGATGAGGTTTTCCTTGCTCAAGGTACTTTACGGCCTGATCTAATTGAAAGTGCATCCCTTGTTGCAAGTGGCAAAGCTGAACTCATCAAAACTCATCACAATGACACAGAACTTATTAGAAAGTTGAGAGAAGAGGTAAAAGTTTATAGGAACTTTTTGATGAAGTAGGTGGGTGGAGAGTCTCCCATGTCTCCCTCTTTTCCTGTTTCTCTCCCAGGAGTTACCAAGCTGTTACAACCTCACCTCATTCTAAATTAGGAATATTTTGATAACCCCCAAAGGAATCTCATATCCATTAGCAGTCAGTCCTCATTCTACTATGTCTTAATCCTTTGTCCTCTGGCCAGCCTGAGAAGTCCACTCATTTATTTTCTCATTTTTTTCTTCTTTTTTTTAGTACTTTGAGACAGAGTACTACCTTGTACTTCAGACTGGCCCTGAGCTCACTATGTAGCCCAGGCTAGCCTCAAACTCACAGCAGTCCTCCTACCTCTGCCTCCTGAGTGCTGGAATTATAGGCATGAGCCACTACACCGGCTTTCTGTTTCAGTTTTATTATTTCTGAACATTTTATATAATTGAATCACATACTCTCTCTTACTTACAATTAACTTCTTTTACCATATTTTTTTTATGTTGTAGCATGTATAATAATTTGATTTTTTTGATACTAAATAATCTTTTTTTAGTGGTGGTTTAGTGGTGCATGTCTGTAACCCCAGCACTCTTGGAGGCTGAGACAGGAGGATTACAAATTTAAGCTCATTCTGGGCAATTTAATGACTTAGAAGATCCTGTTTCAAAGTAACAGATGGTGGGAGGTATGTGGTTCAAGGCAAAGACTTTGGGTTCAACTCAGTTTATGGATATGTCATATTTTATTTATTCATCATTGGACATTTGAATTATCAGTTTCTGCCTTTTAGTTGTTATTACTGTGTACTTTTGTTACACTTTTGTGTATTTTCATTTCTTGTAGTGTATACTTAGCAGTAGAATTGTTAATTCTGTTACATTTTGATAAGCTGCCAAATTGTTATCCAAGATTGTTGCAGCATTTTATGTTCTCTCTAGTAGTGTAGAAGAATCCCCAGTTTCTCCACATCTTCACCAGGATTTATTATCTGTCTTTCACTTTTTGTGTATTTGAGTAATTTAAGTACATTGCATAGTCTTGTCTCTGACTGTTTTATATTACATATCATACTGTCCTTAAGATTTATCCTTGTTAGGCACCTGCCTTGGAAATGCCAGGGCCGGGATTCATCCGTAACTACATACAACAATGCTGGGCGTGGAGACTGACACCCTCCAGCAATCAGAACCACATACCACAGTCCTGGGCGTGGTAGTGGCTCACACCACACTTGTAATCCCAGCACATGGGAGGCAAAGGCAGGAGGATTGCTGCGAGTTCAAGGCTGAGCATCCTGTACAAAAATGAGACTGTCTCAAAAAAAAAAAAAAAAGACTTATCCTTGTATGCAACAGACTTCTTTATTTCTTAGGCTAGACACTGTAACATTGCTTCTGTGTTTATCTACTTATTTCTTGATGTACATTTGAGTTACTTTTGTTTTTTGGATATTTTGAATACTATGCTACGAACACATGTATGTAACTATTTCAAGACTGCTTTCAGTTCTTTTATGTGTACACTCAGAAGTAATTGTTGGATTATAGAATATTATACTTCTAAAATTTTTGAGGATCTTCCATGCTGTTTTCTGTTGCAGTGGTACCATTTTATAATTCAGCCAAAATTAACATGAGGATTCCAGTTTCCCCACATCTTTCTGTCATTTATTTTCTCCTTTTTTGTTTCTGGTAGTAGCCATCCCAAGGAGTGTGTTGCTTTTAATTGTAGTCACACCTGTGGATGTGAAGTGGTAGCTCACTGTGACTTTGATTTGCATTTGTCTGATAGCTAACAATGTTAAGTATTTCATGAACTAATTAGTCATTTTACATATTAGAGGAAGATTTATTCCTACAAATTATATGTTCTGTAATTGCCTTATTTTAAAAATTATTGAGTATTTTGTGTGCTGTAGTTAGAGTTCTTTCTACATATGTGATTTGAAAACTTTTTCTTCTTTATTGGTTGATGTTTCTCTTTCCTGATGTCATTCAGAGTTTTAATTTTGAAACACCAACACATATATTTTCTAGTTGCCTTGAGAGTTAAATCAGAGATGGTGGGGTGGTTTGTCCATTATTTTTGTTTGAAAGGTTTTGTTTAAAATATGTTTATGTTTCAAAGAAAAATGTGATTACTAATGAAGTACTTGTTTTAACTTCTAATTAACACTTTGCATATAAGAAGCTTATTTAGAAATAAGTTCTCACCATGTAGTTTAGACTGATTTTAAATTCACTACATAGCTCAGATTGACCTTCAAATTCACAGTGATCCTCCTTCAGCTCCTGAGTGCTGGGATAATAGGCGTTTGCCCTACCATGCCTGACTGGAAATGCATTTTTAAAGATCAACTTTTAAGCGAAATAACAAGAAAACAGATAACTACTTATTATCCTTTTTTCCATGCCATTTTGATTACCAACTTGAATTAATTGGCTTTCCTTTTTCCCTGTAGGGAAAAGTAATAGAACCACTGAAAGATTTTCATAAAGATGAAGTGAGAATTTTAGGCAGAGAACTTGGACTTCCTGAAGAATTAGTATCCAGACATCCATTTCCAGGTAAAAAGAAAAAAAAAATTTATTTTGCCTTTAGATCTTTCTGAGAAGAAAAACCAATCCACACAATTGTGATTACTCTATAATCTTGGGGATTGTAACATGACAGACAGATAAGGATGGTGGGAAACACTTCTTTGAATACCTACTGTATTTACTTATTAAATACTTATTTTCTGAGCATTTACATTTAGATATTAAATGATCTATGGTATATTTTAATAACATTGCCACATAATTCTCTTTTTAAAATTATAAGTTTATATTGATGCACTTTAGATATACATAAGGATCACTTTCATCACGTGGAGTCTGTACATCATATATCTTGATTCTTATTTTTTCCCATCCCCATAATTTACAAAAGCTTTGTTTCCATTTTGTCTTTATTTTCTTATTTTTTTGTGTGTCCCTTTCACTCTTCTTCCTCCCTTGTTCCTATTTAAACATTCACTTCCCATTTCCCAGTGTGAATTATGCATTTTAATTCTCATTTCCACTTTTGGTTTCTCACTCCAGAGAAACAATGAAATATGTTTATACATGTGTGTCCGAGTTATTTCCCTTGAGTTTGATCTCAAGGTGCATCCATTCATCTAGAAATGTTTCAAGTGCATCCTTCTTTATGGCTAAGTAGTACTCTACTGTATGAATAAACCCCCACATCTTTATCTGATCATCAGTTGATGAACATTTGTGCTGTTCCCAAGAGTTAGCTATTACAGACTTTGCCATTGTAAATGTGGATGTGTGTGTATTACTGTGGTATAATGCTTTTAATTCTTTTGGAAATATAAAAGAAAGAAAGGAGATAGATGAATCAAATGAGACCTCTAATTTTAGTTTTTTGAGAAATCTCCACACTGATTTCCACTGTGATTATACAAGTCTACATTCCCACCAACAGCTGAAAAGGATTTCCTTCTCTCCACAGCCTCCTCAGCATTTGTTATTGGTTAATGTTTTTTTTTGGTGTGGTACTGGGGATCAAACTCTGGCCCTTGTGCTGTCAAGGTAGGTGCAGCACCATTTGAGCTAAATCCCCAGGCCTATTGATTAATTTTTTGAAAGCCATTCTTTCTGGGGTGAGATAAAATATCTGAGTTGTTTTAATTTGCCTCTTTGAAATGAACATTTTTTTTCATTTTTATTCACAGTTTCTACTTCATCTGAGAAGTATATGTTCACCTCAGATGTCCATTTTCATGTATAGACTAAATTTGATGGGGTTGATTTTATTTTTTCCAGTTCTTTATGTATTCTAGATGTTAGTCTTTTTTTTTTTTTTTTTTCTTTTTCTCCAGTGTTAGGGATCGAACTCAGGATCTCATGCTGCAAAGCAGGCCTGGTGCCACTGAGCTAGATGTTATTTTTTTGTCTGAGGAAGAGCTGGCAAAAATGTTTCCCACTCTGTTGGTTGTCTCTTCAATCTGTTGGTGATTTCTTTTGCTGTGCTTTTTTAAAAAGCTTTTTATAAGATGAAATTCTGGTTGTTGATTCTTTGTAATATGCAATTGAGGTTTTGTTTAATCTTTGCTTACACCTATGTCTTCAAGAGTTTTACCTATTCTCTCCACCTGATTTAATGTTTTTGTTTCAATATTTAGATCTTTTTTTTTTAGGTTTTTTTTTTTGAGACAAGGTCTCGCTTTGTGGTTCAGGCTGGCCCTGAGCTCAGCCTCCAACTCACATCACAATCCTCCTGCCTCTGCCTCCCGAGTGCTGGGATTACAGGCGTGAGCCACCACGCCCAGCACTGTGGTATGTGGTGCTGGTTGCTGCTGGGTGTGGGTCTCCACACCCAGTATTGTTATGTGGTTACCAGGGAATCGAACCCGGGTCCTTGCGCTTGCAAGACAGGCGCCGGAACCACTGAGCTAACTCCCCGGCCCTCAATATTTAGATCTTTGATCCATTTCAATTCAGTGCATAGTGAGAGGTAAGGGTCTAGTTTTCATTTTAGGAAAGTGGAAAGCCAGTTTTTTCAGCACCGTTTATTGAAGAGGTTTTCTTTCAGTGGAGATTGGCTCTTTTCCTAAAGAGAAGATGTCTGAGTATGTTTGGAGCTGTTTCTGCATCTTCTGATTTGTTCCACTAATCCTCAAGTCTGTGTTTTGGCAATTCCATCCTGCTCTTATCATAGCTGCCCTGTAATATAATTTCAAGTCAGGGATTGTGATGCTCCCTGCCTTGGCTTTGTTGCTGAGAATTGTTTTTGCTATTGTAGCTCTCTTCTGGTTCCAAATGAATTTTAGGAATGTGTTCTGTAGTTCTATGAGGTATTCCTAAGTGTTTCATTTGTTCAGTGCTTTTGTGAAACGGTTAGTTTCCCTAATTTCCCCTTGATGAAGCTTGTTATTTGCGTACAAGAATGTGTTTGATTTTTGAGTGCTGACTTTGTATATTTACCTATGTTACTGAATTTGGTTATTAAATGTAAAAGTGTTTTGGTGGGGTTTTGGGGGTCTTCTGTGTAGAGTGTCATGTCATTCCCAAATATTGATAATTTAACTCCTTTCTATCCTGTCTTTAATCCTTTTCTTTCTTTGTCTTCTCCAATTGCTCTGCCTGAAGTTTCCAGAAATACATTGAATAGGAGTGATGGTAGTGGACATCCTTGTCTTCTTCCTGATGTTAGAGTGAAAAGTTTGTTTTTGATCATGTAGTACGATGTTTGCTGTTGGTTTGTCATAGTTGCCTTTATCAGATTAAGATATGCCCATCTATTCCAGTTTTCTGTAGGCTTTTTAAAAAAAATTATGAATGGAATGTTGGACTTTGTCAGATGGTTTTTCTCCATCTGTTAAGATAATCATGTGATTTTTGTCCTTGACTTTTTTGTTATTGTGTATTATGTTTGTTGATTTGTGTATGTTGAACCATACTTGTATCCCCGGGATGAATCCAACTAACTTAGTCAGAGTGTGTGATCTTCTTGATGATTTGCTGCATTCTGTTTGCCATTATCTTATTGAGGATTTTGAATCTATGTTTAATAGGGAGATTGACTGACTTGTAGTTCTCTTTTTTGTTTGGATCTTTCTCTGGTTTTAGTATCAGGATAATGCTTGCTTCCAGAAAGGAGTGTGAGAATATTGCCTTTTGATTTTAATAAAGAGCTTGAGGAATAATGGTATTAAGTCTTCTTTAAAATTTTTGTAATATTCAGCAATGAATCCATCAGGATGTGGGCTTCTCTTTGTTGGTAAGTTTTTATTATATATTTAATTTTATTGACCTATACTGGATTATTTAGAATTTTATACCTTCTTGCTTCAGCTTTGGTAATTCATATGTATTTGGGAATCTGTTCATTTCTTCTGTGCATTCCATCTTATGAGAGTACAGGATTTATGCAGAATCTGTTGAGATTTCAACTTTTTCATTCCTAGTTGCATGGATTTGAGTCTCTCCTTTTTTTGATAAGGTTAGTTACAGGTTTATCAATTTATTGAATCTTGCAAATAATTGACTCTTAAACTCATTATTTTCTATGTATTGTTTTGTTTTTTAGTGTCAATTGCATTAATTTCTGCTCTGGTCTTTAATAATTTCCTTTCTCCTATGAGTTTTGGGCTTAACTTGATCTTATTTTTCTAGAAGCTTGAGGTTCAACATTATGTTGTTTATTTAAGCTTGCTATTTCCCTGATGTGAAAGTTCACTGCTATAAATTTCCATCATAGGACTGCTTTCATTGCATCCTTTAAGTTCTAGTATATTGTATCTACTGTTTTATTACCTCTTTAATTTCATATATGAACCTTTGTTATTCAGGAGGGTGCTATTTTATTTTATTTTAGTTTTTAGTTTTTTGAGATAAGGTCGTGGCTAATTGGAATTCTATGTCCTCATTTATGTTGGATTCCTTTTCCTTGTTTGGTATGTTTTCTGGAATTATTTCTGTGAAGAGGTGTTTTATTTCATTTGGACTCTTCTCAGCTTTCTCTTTGACTCCGATCAATCATATGTTGATGTTCTTTGAATCATCTTGCAGCTGTTGGACTGACATTTTATGGTAAATCTTTCTTATTGTGGTCACTGGCCACAGTCCTGTCTTGTAGATCTAATCTGTCCTCGTCTTGGTTCAAAAGGTTGTGTATACTTTCAGTAGAATTTTTATTTTGTTTTGTTTTGAGACAGGGTCTCACTATGTACTTTAGGCTGGCTTTGATTCTCTGTGTAGCTCAGAGTGGCCTGAATCTCATGGTGATCATCCTGCCTCTGTCTCCTAAGTGCTGGGATTACAAGCATGCACCACCACATGCAGCTCAGTGGAATGTTTAATCACTTGGATATCTGTTTAAATCTGTTCCATGGATTCTCTTTCTCATGTTGGGCATTTATGGTTTCACTGTTTTCCTAAGGTCCTTTTTTTTTTTTTTTTCACCTGTGTCTACTCTATTTACTGAGAAAGTCCTTCATTTTGATGGTCATCTCTTTTTTTACCTGGTAAATTATTTCTGATCTGATTTTCTCTTTGGGCTCATGCATCTATTTATTTATTTTTGAAATATCTGCTACTATCATTTCAGGAAATTCAGGTGAGGACTTTTGATTTTCTCTATCTTTTCTCCTGGATTTGTCTTGGGTGGGCTGGTGATCTGAGGTTACATTTTGCTTCTGCATCTTAAAATTTTGTTCTTTGTTCCAATTTGTTTTCTAGGCTGATGCTTGTAAATTTCATATGATTAATAGCTACAGTTAGAGACAAAACTTGGTTCCCAATAATACTTTTTTGTTGGAGACAAGAGTTTATTATGTTGCTAAGTCCTAGAACACCTATGCTCAAAAAATTATTCTTCCTGAGCTTCCCAAGTAGCTAGAATTACAGGCATGTGCCATTCATTTTCTTTCTTTTTTTTTTTTAAGGTTTTTTGAGACAGGGTCTTGCTTTGTGGTTCAGGCTGGCCCTGAGCTCAGCCTCAAACTCACATCACAGCAATCCTCCTGCCTCTGCCTCCCGAGTGCTGGGATTACAGGCGTGAGCCACCACGCAGGGCACTGTGGTATGTGGTACTGGTTGCTGCTGGGCGTGAGTCTCCACACCCAGTATAGGTATGTGGTTACCGGGGATCAAACCCGGGTCCTTGCGCTTGCAAGACAGGCGCTGGAAACACTGAGCTATATCCCCGGCCCCGCCATTCATTTTCTTTGGCTTGGCGCTCATAAAATTTTTATCCTATGACTTACCTGAATGAATGAACCACTTCATTGCACAGTGATCTCTGTAACTAATCTATGTACAAAAACAAAATACTTTTAAACAGTTAATTTTCTCTCGTACAGAAGAAAATAATTAGTGGTAAAAGTGATATTTATAGAGTCAGGACTAAAATCGTAACATTGTTGTAAGTTTGGGTACATTTTGAATCTCATTTTTATAGCTCTGATAGTGTTTAGGTGGTAAATAGAGATGATGGTCCAATTATATTAATAACAGTAGTTAACATTTTTTCAGTACCTGCTATGTTCTAAGCACTCTTAAATATTTTTAATTATTTTAATTTAATTACAAAAGATAATTATTACTCTGTCATACAAGAGGAAATTTAAGGATGAGGTTAATTTGCCGAAAGTTAAACAGAATTGAAGTGATAGCACCAGGATTATACCACCAGTAATTTCTATACCATAGTTTCTACCTTTAACTGTTGGTTTGCGTCGGTTAATAGTGATACATCTATAATCTTGGTGATGATTAGCACTTGTGATCAAATCTAGTAACTTAAGATTGTCGGTCCCTCATTTGTGTGCTGTCAAAGGGAAGTTTGTTAATGTTAAAGGAGGGAGGCCCACTGGTCCTGTGTTCTTGATTATCCTTTCAGCTGTAAATGGTGGGTTTTCTATTAGATAGCATTTTATTGGCCAAGAGGATTTCGTGTTTTCAGAACTACTTTAAGTAAGCAGAGGAGTGAAACTATGACAGCTAATGAATATATATCTATGTGTTTATTTCAAATCAGGTATATTAAATGCTGTTCTTTCTGTGTGGCAAAGCAGCAGCGTCCAGTTTTTCTGAGATCCATGCATGCCTTGTATTTTTATCAAAGCCTAAGTATTTGCTAAAATAGAAATACTAGTTTACATTTTTAGAATAAAAATAAGTATTTAATAGTGTATTATATTTCAGTAATTGAATATACATTGATTTATTATGCTAATCTCTAATTTTATGTAGAAAAACTCCTTTGATAAATTTAAAAAATGGTACATGTTTCATAGATTAAAAATACTTATTGGAAAATTTTGTGACACTGTGGATTGTAAAAGTAGAGTATATGGATGAATATATATCTCAGTGATAGAATGTTTGCTTACCATATGGGAGGCCTTGATTTCAATTCCTGCCACCACAAAACCACCTAAGTGAATAATAAATAAAAGTAGGTAGAATCCCTTAATAAGCAGAGAAGGAAGCATTCTTAATTAGTTACGTTTGTAATTAAATACTTCTGTTTCAGTGCTGGATATTGAATCTAGTGTCTTGCTTATGCCAACTGTGCCCTCTACCATTGAGGTAGAGTCTCAGCTCTGAAATTAAATACTTTAAAACCATAACTTGAGTTAGACATGGTATCTCAACACTCCAGAGGTCAAGGCAGAAAGATTGAGAGTTCAAGGTTACCCTGGGCTGCATAGTGAGACCCTGATTCAAAAAACTAACCCTCCCTTTCTTCCTCCTTTTCTCCCTGCATACCTTCTTCCCCTTTCTCTCTGTTTCCCCCCTTTTCTTCTCCCTGCCCCATCTTCCTCCATCTCTTTAAACCTTTTCTCCCTCCCTCCCCTCTCCTCCTTTTTCCCTCCCTCCTTTCCCCCTTCTTTCCCTCCCTCTTTCCTCCCCTCTAACCCCCTTCCCTCGATCCCTCCCTCTCTTCCTCCTCTCTCTGTCGCTCCCTCCTCCTTTCTTTCTCACTTGCACTGAGTATATAACTCCATGATAGAACACTTGCCTGCCAGGACTCTCGGTTTGATCTCCACCACTGCAGAAACTTAGGATGGCAGAAAAATTTAACATAGGGATTCTATATTTTTGAATCGGTAGCCTTTTTATATTAAGCTTTACTGTTTCTGCTCTTTCTCTTTAGGTCCTGGCTTAGCTATCCGAGTAATATGTGCTGAGGAACCTTATATTTGTAAAGACTTTCCTGAAACCAATAATATTTTGAAAATAGTGGCTGATTTTTCTGCAAGTGTTAAGAAGGTAATAGTTTGGCATGTCTCATTGGTACAAGAATTAATTGTATTGTTATATTTACAATGACTTTATTAGGGCAGCATTATTTGGAAATTCGAGGTAATATAAGCTTTGAAATGATGGTAAGAAAGTATACCACAGAATTTCTGGGATACACACTTTTCTGTCTAGCCAAATAAAACTGGATGTCCTGAATCCTTAAGAATATGAATCAAGTATTTTAAAACATTCTTTCATATATTTTGCAAGAAAATAAGGAAAATCCTTCTGGTCAGCAATAAATTGGGATATGCCTAGAAAGCTGTCTTCTTCCTTGAGGCCACTGCTAATCCCGTGTGGTCTATGCTTTGTTTTGTGTCAAGACAAGGTCTCATTGAATAAGCTGGCCTTAAACTCACTCCATAACCTAGTCTCAAATTGCTGTCCTCCGGCCTCAGTCTTACAAGTGCTGACATTACCCATGTGCCATCACACTTGGCAGTAAAGGGCTTTTTGGTTTTAACGATTCCATTTATATACAGGTGTATAAACTTTGTGTTCATCAAGAGCTTGGATATGAATTAGAGATTTGCATACTGAGTAACCCTTTAGCTCCAAATTGAGAATGAACAGAAAAGCCTCTTAGTTTTGCAGATTTGGGATGATAATTTGTAGCCTATAGCCAGTGTAATGGTGCACTGCCATAATCCCAGCTCTCAGGAGGCTGAGGCAGGAGGATTGCTGTTTAAGGCCAGGTTGGGCTACATAGTGAGTTCAGGTCCATCCTGTACTACATAGGGAGACCCTGTCTCAAAACAAAACAAAACAAAACAAAACAAAAACCCTCTCTGGTCTGAAAATTTCAAGCTAAGAATTTTAAAGTGAACCTGGGTTGATAGTGCTTCGAGAAGTGAGACAAGAAGCAATATATATTCCTTAAGTAGTAATTTTCAGCTTGTCCCTGAAGAATCCCAATAGTTGGAAGTGCCAAACAAAGTCGGTTTACATTTAAAAAGTAACAAAACATATAAAGATGAGGCACCAGAATGAGAGTGGAAGTAGTTAACAGAACAAGATCCTCAGATTCAGATAGTGAAATCAGCAAACAGTATATAGAGTGAATAGAAATAAGCTATAAATAAGAAAAACAAAATTTAAGTAACTACCAAGAATGACTGGACAGATTTGAAAAAGTTCTAGAAATGAAAATGATAGCTGAAATTAACAACAAAAAGAGTATTCATGAACTCAAAGATTGATGTTAAGAAATTATCTGGAAATCAGAATAAATCTTTAAAAAGAAAATACAAGGAGAAGAGGTTACAGTAAAATGAAAAAGTTTTAGCAAATATCCTGGAAGAAATAATGGGCAAAAATAACTTTTCTGAGCAGATGAAAGATGACGATGCCTCTGACTGAGCAAACATTACATCTCTCAAGAAGGATAAATGAAAGGATTTGATACCCAGTGAGCCTGTCTAAGTGAATTTAGATTGCCAGAGACAGAAGCTGCAGAGAGCAGATCAGATATCTGCTGAAAGCAACAGTGCAAACAAGGCTTCTTAGTGCTTAGAGAAATAATATCTGTAGTACCAGTTAAGTTGTGTTTTTGGAACTAGGACAAAATAAGTTGTCTTCAGATAAACAGAATTAACCACCAGTACTCCCTTACTTAAACAAAAGGGGATGCTTTTCAACCCTGGTGTTATATTAAGAGTCGTGTGAGGGAATTTCTGAAGTACATTATTTTTTACTCATCTCTATAGGATTTTTTTAAACTGATTTGAGATGAGATCTGTACCTCCTAAGGAATTAAGACTTTCTATTTGTGCTTGAGAAACCACTGTTCTAAAGAACTTACTTCAGTAGGAAAGTCATAGATAGCAAGGATTGATAAGCAAAGAAAACATAAATAGGAAGATTGAAATAAAGATAAACTGTAGAGATAGGAAAAATAATGATCTCTACCCCGTGGTATTTATACGACGACATATGCAACATTCAGAAATGCTTTAAGTTGGCTGAACTTGGTTGTGCATGGCTGTAATCCCAGCGCTTGGGAGGTAAAAGCGTAACTATCTCAAGTTTGAGGCCATCCCGGACTACGTAGTGAGAACCTCTCTCAAAACACAAAATAAAAATGTCTCTGTTTGCCAGAGGACACAAAGATGAATTCTCTTTCATTAAGTATCCATGCTAAAACTTAAGGCAACTATGAAAAGAGTCAAAGTAGGAGGTTTAACTTTAAAATATCAGTAAAGGAGAAATAAATGAGCTTTAGTGGAATCACCAGTGAAAGACAACAAAAGGAAAAAATAGAGAAACAGAAAGAACAAATAGAAATTACAGAATGCAGTGGTGCCTGAGTGCACAAACTCAGTTCTCTTCACAGCTCTTGTTGCACACCCAGCTGGATGAAAACTGAATCCAATTTCCTCCTAATGTCAACATTGAACCTAATCAGTGAATTAGATTTGGTTCTCATCCCTTGTTTTGTGACAAGAATTGTGGAAAAATCAAGTTCATATCCTGAGGAGCCATGGTAGATAATAAAGTTAAATAAAAGCATATTAATACTTACAATTAATTAAAAGGATTAACACTCGAGTTAAGGGATATAGGGTCAAACTAGATTGAAAACTAAAATATGTTTAGTATGGAACAGTATATCTGAAAAAGTATAGTGCATTTACAGGAGATATCACTCATTCCTAGGCATAGAAGGAATGACAAAGAATGGAAAAGACATGCCACACAAATAAGCAAAAAAGTTGGACCGAGCTGTATTACAGACAGTATTGACTTTCTGACTAAAAGTATTAGAAATAAGGAAAATATTTGACTTGTGTCAAAATATTGACAAGGAATTAAAGCCTTATGTATGTAAATCGAATATGTATTTCCTGAGTTTTAAGTTTTTAGCTCTTGCTCTCAGGAATGAATTTCTGGTGTAGTGTATAGCACATACAGTCAAACAAACATCTGCTATTGTTAAAATCCAGTAAGTGCTGAGGTGCATGCCTGCAGTTCCAGAGCTTGGGAGCTTGAGGCAAGAGGAGCTCTGCAAGTTCAGCTAGAAATTCAAGGCCAGCCTGAACTACCTAGTGAACAACATGTTTTGTTTCAAAAATAAAAACAAGCAAACAAAACACAACATTCACTAAGGGTAGATACATAAGATATTAGTAGATACCACAAGAGAAAATACCTTATTTCTTGAAACCTGAAAAACTGTCTTTGTTTTTCTCAGCCTCACACATTATTACAAAGAGTCAAAGCCTGCACTACAGAAGAAGATCAGGAGAAGCTGATGCAGATTACGAGTCTGCATTCACTCAATGCCTTCTTGCTGCCAATCAAAACTGTAGGTGTGCAGGTGAGTTGTGTGTTTATTGACAAACTTTCTGCCATTTTCTCTTTCATTAATATTGAACTAGGAATTAAAGGAAAGTGAAATATGAAAGTATATACACTACACCAAATGTAGAAATGTAAAAAAGGCAATTTAATACAATGTTTATGGAGCAAACGTTATAGGAACAAAACAGCAGGTAGAGATTTTGTGATATGAAACATCTTGTCAGCTCTAACCAAAAGTGAAAATGAAAAGAAGCATTTTTTTGAGGAACAGGTAGCAATAGGTAGTCATGTCTTTGATTATCCTGTTACATGTGAAATATACCGAGGCTTTGGAAATCTGTAACTGCAAGAAAGCCCCTAGAGGAATGAATTACAACGTTTAGTCTTGCTCTCAGCTTGTGGGTAGCCAGTACCAATGCTCTCTGCCTCTTCAACATGACATCTTTTTCTTTCTCACAGCTGGGATGATGTATAACTAATTTTTTCTGTTCTGCCTTTTGATTTGTAAAACCATGTGTATTCTCAGTTTTGAAATGCTGTTATGAAATAACTATTTTGAATTCTTTTTCCTGTGATTCTCAGATGAATTTCTGGGCAGGGGACTCTTGGGAAGGTAGGAAAGAGAAAGGTTTCTCTGTAGGAGTTTGTGATGAAATGGGAATATGGAAGATGTTAGTAGTTGAACTCAAAAAGAGTATGAGTGGCAGTTATTGAGTTAACATTAATAATGTCCCCTTAGGGGAGAATTATGTACTAGAAAAATGCACTAGAGATTATTCATCTGAAACATAAGCATATTCTCTTTAAAATACTTCTTAGCTCTAAATTCATATAATTGTCTATAACAGGATAACGATTCACTGTTACTTTTAAATTAAGCTAAAATATTGTAATCCATGGAAAAAGCAGATCCAACAAGTTTGGCTACAGAATACTTGTCCTGTCTTTCCTGTTTTAAAGGCTTCATGTGTAAACTGCTCATTATATTGTTTTTAAATTACTAATAAAACAAATTTCCTTAGAACTGTGGAAATAATTTTCTTTCTCTCATTGATTTATGGATTGTCTCATAAATTTAAATGCAGATTGATTTTGAGATTTGCTAGGATATTTACAGGCATATATTGCCCTACCATGTAAAAATAGAAGTGTAGACAAGTTATTTAATTCTTAAAAGCTCTCCTGATGCTTGAACAAGTCTCTGGGTTTGATTGTAGTACTATTTTAAAAAGTCAAGGGCTTTCCCAGTGGGTATGTTATAGAGAGGGAGCCGAGTAGAAATAGTTCCTTTTCTCCTTTTTAAAGAAGTACTTATTACAGAGAATAAGTTTCTAGATACAAGATTTTGAAATGGTATAGTTTCTTGGGTAAATGATTTCTTCTTAAAAAAATGAAACTTATTCAGGTTCTACTAGTAGTTTTAAGTAAAAATAACTTCCCTGTTTCTAGCTTCAGATGTCTTTGAAGTGGAGACTTTTATAACCCCCCCCCCAAATCATACCACATTATTAGTACTGTATAGCACAAGGGCTGTTTTCTGAATACCACAAATGAACCATACTAATAAAAATTCAAAATGCATTTAAAAATGCTCCTTATTTCTACTCTCTAAGTTTTATGTCTTTTCAGAAACATTTATTTTAAAAAGAAAACAGGAAGGGCTTGTAGGTTCAGGTTAACTTATTGGACTTGAACTTCGTAAGTGTATGTGTTGTGTGAATAGATTATTAATTGCTGCTTCATACTTCACCTATACTTTGTGAAACTATTAATTAACAAATGAGCACTTAAACTGTTCACAGTTTTTTCACTGTCGTAAACATTTCAATACTTACGTATTTGTCTAGACTTGTATCCCGGACAGTATATATACATTTTATACTTTCATAATACTACCAAGCTACAGTCAAATAAATTGAATTCTTATAATCTCAATTGTTGTTATTCTAGGTACTTGGTAGTTTTTTTGAGTCAGAGCTGTATTTATTTCCCATGTGGTTGGCTTTTAGCTTCTGGGTTCAGACAGTCTCTTCTGCTTTAGCTTCTTGAGTAGCTGGATCCAAACATAAAGGCACAAGCCACCAAATTTAGCTAACTATATTGATTTTTTAAAATTGCCTTTTAAATTTGATTTTTTTTTATTTTAAAATAAATTACTTGAATTAAACACAGCGGAGGAAAGTAATCAGTTATCTTAATTCATCATTTTTGAGAATTCTTTTAATTTTCAGAATTTAACACTTAAAAATTACTATTAAAACAAATTTCCTTAGAACTGTGAAAATAATTTTCATGTGGAAATAATTTCATGCCATAGGTACCATGTATGTTGTTTTATGTTACACATGTTGTGATTGATTTTACATGTGCTAAATATTGTTATATATTATGTATATTTTAATGCTCATATCAGGTAAAAATATGTCTCATCTCAAATGTTTATCATTTTTGTGTGGTGAAAACCTTCAAATCCTAGTTTTTTGAAAACACTATTTTACTCTTATCTGTAAACATGAGACTGTAATAACAATACCAAAATTGATTTTCTTATCTATGATGTAGTATATACATTGGGCAAGCATTCCTTAACTACCAGCCTCTGTATAACCAGTATTCTGTTCTCAGCTTCAGTAGAATCAACTATTTTAGGTTTCATAGAATACAGTATACAGTACTATGAGTCATAGTATACAGTATTTCTCTTTCTGTGCCAGGGCTTATGACCTTCACTTCCATCCACATTGTTACAGAATAGAAAGTCATTCTTTTTTATGACTAAGTAGTGCTTCATTGTATATGTGTTCCACATTTTCTTTATTCATTCGTCAATTGATAGTTAATTAGGTTGTTTTCATTATTCTTGTCTTGTGTTGATGGTCTTGCTATGTAGTTCATGCTGGCCCTGCAGCCCAGGCTGGCCTCAGACTCTAGGTGTTTCTGTTGTCTCGGCCTCCCGAATGCTGGGATTATAAGTGTACACTACACCTGGCTTATTCACTTATTTTTTAAGTGAATATTTTTAGCTTCTTACTAGACAAATTGCTAAGTAAAAGTTATAGATTGTTTTTGTCACCTAAGAAAATTTTACCAAATGAAAGTGGATAGATCTTGCTTCACAAATTGAATATGCTAAAGTGTCCATGACTGGGCAGGTATTTGGAATAGTCCCAGTGGATGTCTGACATATGTCAAATCAGTTTTTGAAATTAGTGTGCTATGACATTTTCTTTGTTTGAACTGATTCATGCCAGAGTTTGAATGGGATTTTAATTTGGAAATTATTTATGTCACTCTTTGATAGAGCCACACTTACATGCCTTATTTGTTTCCTGCCACTGGCTCAAAAGAAATGTTATGGCCAGGGTCCGAGGAGGCCCTCAGAGTGGAGGTGGGGACCCTCCGCTCATTGTCTTCCTGGGCAGGAAATGGGCTCACTACCTTCTATCACAGGAAGAGGGTTTTCAGGATGTGTTACCAAGAAGAGTCCTGGGATGTATGGGGCAGGATTTAGAAGTACACACTTCAAGAAACAGTGCGCAGGCCTATGGGACGGCTATTTATATTATTAGAGAAACATATGTTCAGATTTAAAAAGGCAAAAGGATTAACAGTGTCACCATATATAATATATTTTTCTACCTATTTTTTGATCCTTGTAAAATTTTATAATAAATCATTACTTGTATTTCTGCTTATAGGGTGACTGTCGTTCCTACAGTTATGTCTGTGGGATTTCCAGTAAAGATGAGCCTGACTGGGAGTCCCTTGTTTTCCTTGCAAGACTTATTCCGCGAATGTGTCACAACATCAACAGGTACAGCGGGCCAGGCAGGTGGGGGAGGGGCAGAGGTGAGGTGTAGTGAACAGTTGTGGTTTTAGGTCTTCCTTTCACCAGAAACTTAGTTAAACCAAAGAACCAAATCTAGTAGCATTGTTAATATACTGAAGAAAAGATTTGTTAGTGTCGATAGTGGTAGATTTATAATTGCCTGTTTTGAAAGGAGGTAGGTATTTAATTATTCTTGGTTTGAATAATGGTTTATACTTCATCTTCTCCCTTTTCTAAATGTATTTCCATTATTTTAAATATAGATATTTAAAAAATTTTTGTACCATTCACAGTTTTAGCTTTCTTTAATTGTCCTCTGTCAAAGAACACACACTGTTGTTTAAAATTGATTTTTTTCTATGCTCTTTTCTTCTCCTTCCTAACTCAGCCTTTCCCCTCTTTTCAAAAAAGAATAAAAATAAAAAGCCTAACTATTAACAAGTGAAAACTAGCGTTTTCTACTTTGATTTTTGGAGACAGAGTCTTACTGTGTAGCTCAAGCTGGCCTGGAACTTGCAGTGATCCTCCTACCTCAGCCTCCTAAGTGCTAGGATTATAAGCTGTTCCACCAAGCCCAGCAAAACCTAGATTTTTCAAATAAGAATTTAGCAAGTCCTTATAAGAATTTTGGTGGACTTTAGATTTCTCATTTTTTGGGGAAATTGAAGTTTTCAAAATATTTTTTGCCCCCTTACCCCAGATTTGAATGAGGAAATCTTTATACCGGTAGAGACTGCTCTCTTACTGTTCTGTAGTGTGTGTGGCAACATCTTCAGGTGCATTCTAGCAGTCACTCTTCAAAGAAGTAAGTAGGTGAAAAGAGGTTCGGGACATTCTGAGCTAATCACTTTCTCATCTAAGAGTTGATTGTGAAGCTAGGAACTCAGTTGTTGATAACAAGTGTGACTTACTTTCTGTTTTCTTTTATGTGTCTTATTTTAAGTACATATTGAGCAAAAGCATTATTAAATTTTACCATGATAGTTACCAGGAGATTTTGTTTTCGTGGCTAAAGACAAACGTCTTCCTGGCCTGGTGTCATATAATTGTAATCTCAGCACTTTAGGAGGTTGAGGCAGAAGTATCTAAAGTTTAAATCCAGCCTGGGCAGTTTAGTAACTCAGGGAGACTTTGCCTCAGAATATAAAAAGGTCTGGGGATATAACTCTTTTTGAAGGCGTTGGGTTCAGTTCCTAGTATTAGCGAGGTTAAAAAAAAACCAAAAAGGGCTAACACATAAAGGACAGTTGTCTGGTGGCTGTATTTGGAGTAGAGAGAGTGAGGTCACACTTGGATCTCTACCTTTTTCTTGCTTTCTGGGTAAAGATTGAGAAACACCCTTGCAAACCAGTGCCAAGATATAACTGAAGTTCTTAGAATTGTCTGATTTTAGTTTCTTCAGCTTATGTTCCAGACTCATGTATCTTCATGTCTTTCAAACAAAATTTATTTAGAGCATTAGTGAGACATGCCATCTGGAAGAAAATAAGATACTAAATCTTATTCAGCATCCTTTTTTGGGAGGGGAATTTTTTTTTTTTTTTTTAAGGTTTTTTGAGACAGGGTCTCACTTTGTGGTTCAGGCTGGCCCTGAGCTCAGATTTAAATCATGTCAGCAATCCTCCTGCCTCTGCCTCCTGAGTGCTGGGATTACAGGCGTGAGCCACCACGCCCGGCACTGTGGTCTGTGGTACTGGTTGCTGCTGGGCGTGAGTCTCCACACCCAGTATAGGTATGTGGTTACCGGGGATCGAACCGGGTCCTTGTGCTTGCATGACAGGCGCCGGAACCACTGAGCTAAATCCCCGGCCCAGGGGGCTGGGGGGGGGGGAATGTTTTGAGACAGGATCTCACTGTGTAGTTCAAGGTGACCTGGAAGGGCACTGGTCAATGGATTATGAATCGCCTTACTCCAGGTTAACTGGATTATATCCACAGGAACCCTGTTTCCACTGATTCTGGTTAAACATCAATTTGGGGGATGTTCAGTTCAAAATGTTCAGTACATTTTGTCAACAAAGGCTGTAGTGGTCACTTATACCCTTATACCCTTACATATTCTGTGATACTGGTATTTGAGAGAACACACTTTTAGTCAGGTACATAAAATACAGATCTTCTGTAATCATGTACCCTGTTGTATCTATTTCAGAGAGTTGAATGGGTGGGAAAGGGTCCTAGAAATAAATATTATGCTTTGTGCCTTTTTGCTAATATTAAAATGTGATTTCTCTATAATTTCACCTTTTTAGAGTTGTGTATATCTTTGGCCCACCAGTTAAAGAACCTCCAACAGATGTCACTCCCACCTTCCTGACCACAGGGGTGCTGAGTACTTTACGCCAAGCTGATTTTGAGGCCCATAACATTCTCAGGGAGTCTGGTAAGTTGCTCGTTTTGTTTACAACACACTAATTAGTTTTTGGAACCTTAGCATTGTGGTTTCCAGAGGAAAGATACAACTTTTGAGTTTTAAATGCATTTGTTTTTACTGTGAATGCCTCTGTAATGTTGCTTTCCAGTGAAGTTTATTTAGCTATATGGCTGTTGCAGGTATACTTGGAATTCCTTGTGAAGTGGTCTATTCACACACACCAGCTAAAGATGAACAAGGCAGCGCTCTGCTTTGTTATTTTAGCTCTCCTATTGTGAACAAATGCCCTTTTATTTTTTGCTTTTCAGTGTACTTTTCATAGTGCCATTTGTTTTTTTTTGTTTTTTTTTTTTTTTGCATTTTTGCATTTTTAAAAATTCCCCCTCAATCACAGTGCTACGGTGCTATCTGGGTTCATAACCCCAGGAAGATTATGATATACCTTGTAAAAAAGTCTGTAAATTAAACTCTTATTCAGTCATAAGTTATAGTGCAATGGGCTGTGAGTTTTAAGGTTAATGAAGTGACAGTAAATATATAAGGTGTCTTTAAACAGAAACACATATAAAACATGCATATATACAGATCGGTTGATGAAAATGTGTACATTTGTAACTTTGTATATACTCCCTAGGACAGTGGTGGTGAAGCCGTGGCAATGTGCCACAGCTGACTGTTTGTATCACTGAAAGCTTTCAAAGGTTTGCCGTTACTGCCCAGGCAAATGGCTCATTGTTTACTGATTCAATGTTTGCAGCATAGAATATGGTATAACTACCTAAATAATAAAAATCAGCACTGCTTCTTTATGTCACATTACAGACATCATGACAGTGATGAGATTCCATTGTTCGTATTTGTGGTTGGGTGTGCTTAGACTGCTGTGGGAGGATTTGAATTCAGTGCACGGTGGCCATCTTAATTGGGGTGTGCATGTGTGTGATTTTCGGTACCATCTAGGAGTACTTACTTGAATTGGGCTAGAGTGCTTTCCTGTGGTATGGTGATTAGTTCTTATATGTTCCTTTTTCTAGGGTATGCTGGGAAAATTAGCCAAATGCCAGTGATTTTGACACCATTACACTTTGATCGAGACCCACTTCAGAAACAGCCTTCATGCCAGAGATCTGTGGTTATTCGAACCTTCATTACTAGTGACTTCATGACGGGTATACCTGCAACACCTGGTAATGAGATCCCTGTAGAGGTAATATATGTACTTTATTATTATTATTATTATTATTATTACTATTTTATCTTTATTGGTACATTAAATATACACATCATGATTACACTCCATAATGAGGATTTGTACCAGTTTTAGACACATTTTAATTCTCATTTTTTCCCCTAGCCCTACCCACCCTACCACCCCCCCATATACATAAAATTTATTTCCTTACTTTTTTGTTACAATCGCAACATTTTCCCCCTTCACCCTATTTTACATTGAGCCTAGCATTGTATGTTATATATTGTGAAATAGAAAATGTACTTTATTATTAATGCACATTTTCAGTACTTCATACATTTATTATATAGTGACTAGAATAGAGTGTGACAGAGTTGATATTTTTGGAGATGGTTCTCTGTTCCTAAGACAGGTTTAGGATCCTGTTTTGTTTTTTGTTTTTCTGTCTGCAATTAATACACTTAGCAGAAAAGGGCTTACACTCTAAGTGTACGATGACTGCACAGAAAGTAACTGAGGGAAGTATGTAATTTTAACCTTGCTGATCTTTGCTTTATAAATAATTTTTCCCAAGAAGAAAATCCTAGCACTGTTAACAGTGAGATAAGATTTGATGCATTATGCACAAACACCCATGAATTGTCCTGCTACCAATTCCAGTTCCATTTTTCATCATTTTCCTCCATCTTCTTTCTTCACATAAGTATTCAAAAGGCGTTGTTTACATAACTGGAACTGAAAAATCTAACATGTTTATTATATGGGCTAGTCTTCCAATACACTGGTAAGAGGCTGTAGCTGTAGGTAGGTATATTCTTGAGTTGCAGAATGTAGCTTGGGAGCTGATTTTCCATAAGGCTCAAATTTGCCAAATCTCTGGCCACTGAAATGACCAAACTATCCTCTCCTTTTATGTAGTTGACTGTTAGAGTCATTAGAGTAATGTCATTAGACATTAGAATCATTAGAGTTATTAGAGTGTATCATGTAGTACCTTGGTGGCCTCAGAGTTTTATGTTCAAGCCACAGATAATGTATAAAGCATTGGCTCAAACATGTAAAAAGTCACATGCGTGGATATTATAGTAGTGTTAATTTACTTTGTAATGTTTTTAAAATACTTGTGGTGGGCTGGTAACAAGTGCAGTTTGCAGGCTGCAGCTCTTTATGGTCCTAGCTTAAATACTGTTTTAAGTTGTTAGTATCTATTATAAAGGCATATAGGTTCACTATGTGATTAATCAGAGACCATCCTATATATAGGGAAGGTAATAGTGAAAATAAATGGCTTTTTAATTTTAAATTGCAAGTATAAGCCCTTTAGGACTGTTAAACATACAGTAGTAGGTCCTCTGACTCTTTTACTTTTTTTTTGTAATAGGTGGTGTTAAAGATGGTCACTGAGATTAAGAAGATTCCTGGTATTTCTCGAATTATGTATGACTTAACATCAAAGCCCCCAGGAACTACTGAGTGGGAGTAATAAACTTTTTCTGTTAAAGTACTGTGTGCAGTTTAAATTGTTTAGAAACCATTTCCATATTTGACATGCAGTGCCCAGCAAAACAAATTACAGCCTACGAGCTGAGCTGACAGGGACTGAAGAGTAAGTACGGATAATCAAGGCACCGTTGCCTGCACTCAGATTGATGCTGCTTTTGCCTTTGCCTCCCTCACTCGTTCTTGTGTACAAACTCGTGTGGCTATTGCAGTCTGTCTGGAAGGTAAAAGAAAGTGAATGAGTTTGAGGAAATAGGCTTCTGTCTCCTTGCCACTTTCAAAGAGCTGTTATAAAAAAACAGCCTATTAATTATTGGTGTGACTTACTATGTCTACCTTTTGGACATAGAGGTTTCCTATAAATTTTATTTATTTATAGAGGGTGAGGTGAATATATCTGATAAAGGTGTAGATGGCCTTTTCTAGCCATTTTTGCAGGATATGGAGCTACGAAATGTAAACTACCTTAATTTTATGAAATCACAGCCGTGGCAGGAAGAAGCTCTGAGTGATCTCATGTCTGAATGGTCTCACAATGTTTTATACCACGTTCTACACTGATGTCATATAATTCACTGTAAGCTTCCTAATTAATATAGAGATTTATTTTCCCATCCTTCTGTTGCCAGTTCCTACAGCCTTGCATAGAAATGTCCTGTTCTTTCCTCAGAAGAAACTTTTTCTGTCATGTCTGGTGTAGGGCAGATAGGAGTTCAAGAGAGTTCAATAGTCCTGTCTCTTCTTCGACTGGTAAGAGGCGTGGCTCTGAGGTCATAAAAGCCGTGATACATGCCCATGGCTTACAGGTGGGGGGAGAAAAATGCTTATATCGTCTAGTGAAGGGTTAAAAGATAACCTCTTACAATCTGACTATTCAGATCTGTTCCTCTGCTTACACTGTGATTGTCATGACCAGGACCGATTTTATCAAGCAAGATACTTGTTAAACCTTGTAATTTCTTCCTGGTGGCTATAAACCAGGAGTCAAGAACTCCAATGCAGGGCTTGTTGCCACTCCCACCAGTTTCTGAGATCTTTATAACATTCATACAAGAATGATAAAATAGACAGAAGTAGACTTAAATTCTGCAACTGTCATTCAGTTCAGGTAAGAATGTTAGCCTGGTTTTCTTCTAGCAGTTTCCGCTCAGATTGCTGCCTCATACCTAGTTGAGAACTTTTGTATAATCTGGTCCACATTTTTTATTAGAACTTAGTGTTAGAGAAAGATGCATGGCAGAAGCCATCTTTTCATTCTGGCTGGTCCCGAGGGCAACCAGGAACTGCTGCTACATCAGCAAGGAAGGATGTGTCACTGACTGGTGCACCCAAGATAAAGCAGTATTTAAATTCTACAAAATGTGAAGAGTTCTCTCTGTCCTGATGAGAAGGAACTCATAATGGCCTCTGTGATAGTGATCCGTTAGTATGGATTCAAGCAGGATTAAAGTCATGTTATTTCAGACCTATAAAATATTTTACCAACATAAATTACTCACTACATGTTTATTTGAAAAAATTCCTTTAGTAATTTACGATTTTATACTCAAGCAAATAAATTCAGGAAGAATATATAATATTTTTTTTATCCTAAAGTTCTGTGGAACACTGTGGAAGTAAGATAGTTGATTGTTAAGTGATTATATAAGTTTGGAAGTGTTGCTCATGGGTTATTGCATTCTGAATATGGAATAATATTCTAAGCTCACAAATCTTGAAGTTAAAAACAGTTATTCAAGTTTGTTCTAATATTTCTCTGTTAAATGCCTATTTAGTTATTCTTGCAGGAATTTCTGGGGAAAAAAGCTTACTTCAAAACACGCTTCACATAATACAGGTTTTTAAAAATTGCATTTTCTGGGATCCAGACATTTCCTGATATTTAGTACCTGTCTTTTTCTAGAGTCCATCTTGTGTTGTGCCATGTAGCATGATCCTCATACCTTCATATTTTTTCATCTGAGTTCCTGTAAAATGATTGCATTTCCATTTATAGTGAAGGAGACATGCTCAGTTTAGTCATGGTTACCTAGTGGATTTAAGAATTCAGCATCAGGTTTTCTTAGTCCCAATAATCCTGTCACAGTATATTCTGATACCTAAACTATATAAAATTAAGGGGTGGTTATTTTTAATTTTTTGAATATAATTGACAGAATAGTGTACAAACATTCTGAGGTACATATGCATTATGAAATTAATATATTCAAGCTAATTTAACATATCACTTATATACTTTTTAAAAATTTAAATCTTTATTGGTACATTATATATACACATCACTATCACACTCAACACTGAAAATTTAAGTATATGACACAACTTAATTCTCATTTCTTCCCTTTCCCCACCCTACCCCACCTAACCCCCCATGTACATAAGCTTTGTTTTCTTTTTTTTTTAACCATCATATACTTTTCTACACTTAGAAACAACTTAATAGCACTAGTAAAAGAATACTTTTAAACAAATATTGCTCAACATCTCTCAGAGGCAGATTAAAAGTTACCTGCACTCCAGTCTCAGTTATTTCTTGCCATCTCTGTACATGATGCATTTTTGAAAATAAAATTGGCAATGCCATATATACTATTTTTTAATCTTTTGCTTTTAACAGTGTAGTGAATACTTGTTCACCAATAAATTTATGTCAACATCTTGGTCTCTTAATGACATAATGACTTTTTTCCGTTTCCTCATTATCTTACACCCCTCATCCTTTACCCCCTTATTACCTGTCTCTTGTATAGTAATAGTTTTCCTTTTACTTGTATGTCTTCTTTTTAGATTGAGTATTAGGGAAAACATGACAGTATTTGTCTTTCTGTGTTTGGCCTATTTCATTTAATATGATGAGCTCCATTTTTTTTTTCTACAAATGATGTAATTTGTTCTGTAAAGCTGAGTAGTACTCATCTATGTATTTATCTATACATACATATTTACATAAAGTCTCAATTTTTTTTGTACTGGGGCTTGAACTCATGACCTTGGGCTTGTGATATAGGTGCTGGAACCACTAAGCTAAATCCTCAGCCCAAATCTCACTTTTTTTACCCTTTCATCTGTTGATGGGAACCTACACTGGTTCCCTATTTTGGCGGTTGTGAATTGCCCTGCAGTAAACATGGGTATGCAAGTATCCTTGTAGTATGTTGACTTTAATTGCTTTGGTTATGGACCAGTTACACTGAGTCATATCTTAGTTCTATTTTTAGTTTTTTTGAAGAGCTTTCATTTTGACTTAGTGGCTCTACTAGTTAGCCCCAACATCCAGTGTAGAAGGGATCCTTTTTGCCCAAATCTTCACCAGCATTAACTGTTTTGTATATTTTGATAATAGCCATTCTGATTGAGATGAAATAGAATCTCTGTAGTTTTTATTTGCATTTCCCTAGTGGCTGAACATAGTGAAGTTTTTGGTTTTTGGATGCTTAGTGGCTGTTCACATTTCTGTTTTTGAGAAGTGTCTGTTAAATTCAGTTTCTCATTTAGCAGTTGGGTTATCTTCATAGTGCTAACATTTTTTATTTCTTTTATATGTTCTACATACTAATCTCTATTGGAAGAGTAGCTGGCAGGATTTTCTCCTATTTAGTCAGCTCTCTCTTTATTCTGTTGCTTGCCTTGCTGGCTGGGAACTTTTAAATCTGATATAATTTCATTTGTTGATTCTTGCTATTATGTTTTCTGTTACTGAAGTTCTGTTCTGAAAGCCGTTCCTTGTGCTTATGTCTTCACGTATTTCTCATATGTTTTCTAGCAATTCCAGGCCCAGGTGTTGTCTAGGTCACTGATCACTTTGAATTGATTTTTGTAAGGATGAGAGAGATTTGGTGTCAATCTTTTACAAGTTGATAATCCAATTTCTTTGTACCTATAGAAAACAGGAAGAAGACAGATTAGTGAAAATATATTTTATTCATAAGGTTGGTAGCCAGAAATAAATTTCAAGATCAGTATACCCAGTACTGCCTTAAGAATCCTATGTATAATCACCAGCACTATTAAATAGAACATAATTAGCTGGCATAATTTCTGAGTTATCTTTATCCAGGATGCAGGATTATACTGTTTTCTGGCCTCCTGTAATCTTGGGATGGTTGTGTGCATGTAGCCAGACAAGCATTCTAACAGTTTGTTGTCTCTGTTTTGCCTTCATCCTGATAGCATGTTCTTCTAGTAATGTGACTAATCTCTAGAAGATCTGTAGTAGGCAGGGCTGTCCATTTCTATTATGTCATCATTAAATAGTTGTGTGAATATGGACAAATCATTTCTGTTCTTTAACTGTAAGATGAGACAGTTGTTTTAAATTTCCAACATCAAGTCTAGCCCTAAATTCTTATTTTACAAGAAAAAGTAACAGGAGACATAATGGGCAAAATTGATAGTTTTTGTTTTTTAAACATCAGAGACAACCAAGCAAAAAATAAAATACCATCTATCTTTACTCCACCTCCCAAAACTGTGGTGTTTGATTACCAAGATTTGACCCCTGAAGAATCTTCTAGGATGAGATGATACTTCACAAATATGCCTCAAAATGATCACAGTACAGTGTTTACTCTGTATTTTTGGAAATGCGAACAGAATGCATTTTGACTTTGAGGCAAATGAAAAGTTTCCTCTTGTCTTAACTGCCCTTAACTGTAAGGGCAGCTGTTTGTAGAGCAGGAGTCAGAATGCAGACCTTTTGCCTCTAGTGCTGTGGGTTGGAGCCAGACCAGTGTGCTGCTGGGAAGTGCTCTGCCCTGAGCTGCTTCCACCTCAGAATTAATTCAGACTTTCTTCTTTCTCTTCAGCAAAATAGTTCCTAAGACCATTAAAAGCAGGGCTGAAAAGAAAGTTACCTGTGTACAGTTATCAGGCAGGGATAAGTGCACTTCCAAAGTGTTATTGTCTCCTCACTTAGAAGAATTTCTGGAGACAGTGCTATTTCCTTCTTTTTCTTTTTTTAAGTATAGGTTTGCAGTACATAATAAATACATTAATCCCTATCTCCAAAAAATCCACCTCCTTTTCCTATAACTGTTATTTTACTGTTTATTATTTGTTTTGGGTTTCCCATATAAAACCACATACAATGCAGTGTCTGATTATTTGGTGTTAACAGTGTTAAGTGTATTCATTTTCTTAAAAATGATTCACTTTGTGGCTAAATAGTACTCTGTTGTGTATAAATACCACATTTTATCTACTAGTCTGTTAATGGATATCTTATCTGTTCATCTGTTAAAAGACATTCTAAGATTTTGGTATTATTGCTAAAACATAGTTATGCATATATCACTGCTATAATATATCTTCAAATTGAGAAGATACTCCGAAAAGATACAGCTGGACTGAATGGAATTTCTATTTTTAGTATTTTGAGGAATCTTCATACTAATTTCTGTATTGATTGTACTAGTTTACATTCATACCAACAGTGAGGGAAGGTTCCTTTTCCCCTATAACCTCATCAGAATTTATATTTGTTTGTTTTTATGTTTTTGATTTCTTAATTTCTTTCTGGGATAATATGGAATCTTAATGTTTCATTTTGCATTTCTCTAATGGTAAAAGATGCAGAACATTTTTTCTTATTGGCCATTAATACTTCTTTTGAGAAGTTTATATTTGTTTCAATTGCCCATTTAAACCATTTTTAATGAATTGAGTTTATTGGTACATTATGATCACATACCTCATTGCAATTGCTCATTTTAAAAAAATTGGGTCATTTAATTTTGGTGTGTCCAATTTTTTATTTACCTTTCTTAGTTACTGAGGATCAAACTCAGGCCCTTGTGCTTCCAAGGCAAGCATGGTACCACTTGAGCTAAATTCTGAGCACCTTTTCTTAGTTCTGAAAGCTTAAATTTAACATAAACCCATTGTTGTTTTTTGTCCTGCACACTATCATCCCACCTTCTCTACATAAATCTGCATAAGTATTCATAGTCCTGGTCTCCAGGGTTTTCAGTGGTATGTGGTGGGACTCTCCTTAGCTTTTGTTTCATTCTGTTTTGCAGTATCAGGAATCAAACTCAAAATCTTGCACTTGCCATGCAGGTGCAGCACCACTTAGCTAAATCCCTGGCCCCCCTTAGCTTTTAATCCCTTCTGTGGATGCTCGTGTCACTGGTCCAAATCCAGAGTGCAACTGGAAATTGAATACAAGTTAAGGGTTTCCATCCTTGGGAAACATTTCTTTTCCATTGAGGTGATTTAGCTACCAGGAAGGCAGGGTGGTAGTATTGGTGGCATTACTCTTAACATTCCTGAATAGTGATAAGATTTAGATTCTCCCAAATAGCCTCAAATGCCAACTCCCAACCTTGCTTTTACGTGCCAAAGAGTCCCAGGTACTCTGTAATTCACCTTTTTCTCAGTAGGTATCAAACTCGGTTATCTGTTATTCCTGCCTAAGCATATGAAGCATGATGCCCATACGTGCAGTTAAATTAGAATGTGGGACCTCAGTCAGAGTTGATCCCAGCCTTTGAAAATTTTAAATCTCTCTCCTGAAATAAATTGTTAGTAGGGACCTACCTGGTCTACTTAGCCATAAAATCCTGTTCAAATTTACAGGTTTTATAGAAAATGGGTACTCTGCTGAAGATCTGGCAGCTATAATAGTTCAGTCTGGGGTCCAGATATCTGATTCTGCCCATGATGTACTTCAGACACTCCATCAGCATATTTGATAGTGTTTAGGGCAGCTGATGTAATTGTTACCCATGTGGAGATCTGTGCGACAAGAGTACAGCCTTCTCTCAATTTCTTCCTACTCCTTTTGCTTTTTCCTAAGAGGAGAATTAACTGCATCAGAACCTCTAGTTCTGACACTAGCTATGAAACAGAGGAGCTATTATTGCATATCTGAGAAATTCTGGAGCTGTGATATCATCAGTTTTTAAAGAAACTAGAGATCACCTGTGTGTAATCTTCCTCAATTGGAATTGGACCTAAATGTCCTGAATTAGCATGATGGAGTAGTATCATATTTACTCTAAAAGAACAGTTTGTGTAATTTAAAAAAATAGCCAGTTAAATTCCTCTCTCTCATGTCTCATTCTCCCAGAAAGAAACTTCTGTTTCATTGTGGATGATGAGGATATAAAGAGTTGAACTCTTTATTTTATTATTGGGGAAAAGTACCAAGAATTATATAAATGAATAGATTGATATCAGGACTTTGTCATAAATTTCAAATGTACACAAAAATAGTGCAATTAATACCCTAGTATTTTTTATTTCTTAGATTCAAAGATTAATTCCTTAATGATTGATTTAAATATCTAACACCTTAGATTTCCCATACACTGAAGAACTCAGGTTTTTAAATAAATGAGATGGCTTGGAATTTTTGTTGTTGTTCCTAGTTTTGCTGTTCTTTCTCTTAACCTATTTTCTACCAAATTTTGAACTAAAGAGAAACTTTTGGGCCTTTACTATTGGATTTTGAAGGATCTTTTTTGTCAGGATTTTCAAGTATGTGTCTCTTGTGGGACATGGTGGTGTGTGCCTGTAATCCCAGCACTTGGTAGGCTGACACAGGAGAATCACCCTAAGTTTAAGGCCAGCCCGGACTACATAAGGAGACCGACCATATCACCAAAAAAGGGTGTATTTTCATTTTTAAAAACTACAGTTAATTACTATTGGTATGTGTGCATTTGTAGGACACTATAACAGCTATCACATCACTGCCAGCCTCATTACTGATTCCATGCCAACTTCTGTACAGTATTTTTTTTTATCATAATGACCATTGAAAACAGCTTTGCAAAGCTGGGCATTATTGAAATTATATATACATTTTTTTTTTTTTGGTACTAGGGATCAAACTCAGGCCCTTGTGCTTGCAAAGCAGGCACAGAGCCACCGAGCTATATCTCCAACCTGGGTGTCATTGAAAGGAGTGAATCCCCATCCTCCGTTGAAACAGTTCTACACAGGCTGGTAGTTCGTCTTACGTCTTTGAGTTTGTTGCAGTGGCTTAAAGTATTTTGGAGCTCAGTGTAAGAACTGTGGTGTTGCCTGAGTGTTTTGATTCTTTTCTTAGTTTTTAAAATTTGAAGGTATATGTCTTAAAATATGCTGTGTCTTTAATTAGGATTGACTTTTTATTATGACGTTAAAAAGTTGGAATATTTTGCAAAAATACAGATATTTAAGAATGTCATTGTGTCTTTCCAGAAGTGAAGAATATGTATATCAGAAAGCATACATGTATAGAATGTGCCTATATTCAGGTTTGAAGCATACCTATTTTCACTAGATTTATCAGGCAGTTGTAATTATTAGACTTAAAACTATCCAAGCAGCTCACTTTTTAGATGTGTACTATTAAAGTATTTTAATTTACTAGCTCTTTAGGAAAGGTCAGCTATGGTAGCTACAGATTTGTTAGTCTTTATGAAGCAATCATAACGTATAAAACAAGTGTATTGATTTCTCCTTGTAAAATCAAGAGAACAGTCACATACCACACCTTTTGTCAGACAAGTAAAAACCTCAGTAGACTGTGATGACTATCCTCTGAATGTATTTTAGAGGTAAAAGTGCCATTGAGTAAGACAGATGAGTGATGCATACGTTAGTTTGGAACTAAGTTGAATTTAAAAGGCTTGCTAAAGAAACAGCTATATTTGTACCCTTGCTTTTGCATGCTTTCTGTACCCTGAATCTCAGGAGACAACCATTGTAAAACATGTAAAAGTTTTCTCTGAGAATTGGGAATAATTTTGCCATGAAAGTTTTAGTTTCATGACATAGGCTAAGATTTGTAGTTGTTAGGTTTAATTTTAGGAACCTGTTTCATAAACATTTGTTCCTAATTATGTTACTACAGCATTGTCTTGAAATCCAATAAACCTGACTTACTGACTGACTTCTGACTCTTTAGTCCTTGGAGCTCTGTAACCTCAGGGAAAGCCCTGGTCCCTGAGTACCGGACACCTCTCTGGAGTGTGGGAAGAATATGCTGCGTGAGTCAAGTGAGAGAATGGACATTCTGTGAGAACCTGCTTTATGCTAGTGCTGGTGCAAGCACAGTTTCATCTGTAAGTCAGATAGCAGTGCAAACGGGACAAGTGAAGTGAGGTTAATTAATAATCCCATTGTATTCAGTTTGATTCAGATAAACAAGGCCAGCTCTCCAGATTCTGAACGTGGAGTAACTTGTTCTGAACCATGTGGGGGGCTAAATAGATACGTTTATGAAATCTATGCTACATGATACTAAAGCTAACAGCACAGCTGCCTGGCTTTTGTCTCTTCATTTCCAGCTACACTTGCACTAAAATTGGATGTTTTACTTTTGTCCTGATCCTTGTGGTGTGTGCAGTAAGACATTTCAGTCCTGGTGGGAAAAAAGTTTAGATCAGTAACTGATGTAATAAATTAACATATAAATAATTATAGAATAAAATATTTCAGGAAAGGCCAGGGATTTAGCTCAGTGGTTCCGGCACCTGCCTTGCAAGTGCAAGGACCTAGGTTAGATCCCGGTAACCACATGCAACAATGCTGAGCGTGGAGACTCAATACCCCCCAGCAGTCAGAACCACACACCACAGTGCTGGATGTGGTGGCTCATGCCTGTAATCCCAGCACTTGGGAGGCAGAGGGAGGAAGATTTCTGGGACTTCAAGGCTGAGCTCAAGGATCAGCCTGTGAGACACTCTCAAAAAAAAAAAAAAAAATCAGGAAACATTTTCCATCAAATATAAAGAGAGAGCACTTCAGACACACACCATGTTGCATTGTATCAACGCTGGGGTTGGGCCTGGGTGTTGGAGTTAGGATACAGAGACCAAAAGGAGCCAGAAAGGATAAAGTCACACCTGTCTAGGTGAATGAGTAGGACCAGCCCAAGTACAAGGCTGAAGGTTGTGACTGAGCTGAGGGACTGAGCTGTGTCAGCTTGCGACTGTGCTGGATGAGAGCCCAAGGAGTCAGAGGCTTTCCTCAGCTGTATTTTAACATGGTTACTTTCCCCCTCCTCCACTGAAAACATGACGGGATTTCTTTTCTTCAGTATTCACTGTAGAAGCCTCATAAAGCTCTGTAGACTGGAATTCACAGAAATGTGAGGTCCTCTTAGAAGTTTTAACTTCAGACATCTATACCGAATTTCTAGCATTTCATCAACTACAGTTCAGTTTTCCCAGCTTTATCCCTGGGGAAATTTCTGTTAGTGGCTTTCTGCTCCAAGAAATTGTGATTTTTTTTTTTTTTCTGCATTTATCATTCTTTTCAACTTCTGAGACAGTGATGGCTCTGGGACATCTCCTTGGTGATGGATCTGAAAAGAGTTGTTGATTTTCCCATTTGTTCAGCCTTTTACTTAGTTTGATTCAAAGTTCTGTATATAATGGCTGGAAATCAGATGTTAGTATACAACAGCACTCTAAAAATGTTTAAGTGAACTAAAATATTTTTTTTGACAATACTAGGGATTGAACTCAGAACCTTGTGCTCACTAGTCAGGAGCAGTGCCAGGGAGCTAAATCCTAAGTTCTTGAAGCACTTTTCAGAGTAGGGTGTTTAGTACTTGTTATTAAGAGACAGCATTATCATAGTAATTACATTTATTAAAAGAAATGTCCAAACAAGGGACAGGAAATATGACTTGGTGTAGAGCCTGCTTACAATGTGCAGCACCCTCTGTTCAATTCCCTGCAGCAGCACCACTTCCCGAGGTCAAAGCAGTGCAAGAGTACCACTATTTGGGGAGACAAGTCAGAGAATATAAATAGTCTGAAGGAAAGTAATTGTATCCAAAATGCAAAGTATCATGAATTTGTTATCGTAAATTTTATCTGTTAGCTTAGGCTAAGCTATGCTGTTAAATAGTCCCAAATTCTCAGTAGCTATGGCAGCAGAAGTGTATTTTTTATTCATACTACATATGGATTGTAGATCAGTTGAGGCTCTGCTTTGTGTCATCTTTATTCTGCAACTCAGATTGAAAGTGAGTCTCTGAGACATGCCACAGAAAAAAAAGTGTTCATAAAAGGAACATAGCGCCTGCACTCAAGTTTCCTGACATGTAGCAAGGGGCCCTTGCAGATAACACGGGCAGCGTGGGCCAGTGTGGTGCAGGACGCTTTCTCTAGAAAGGAGGGTCGAATATTTTTTTTTTTTTTCTTTTTTGAGACAGGGTCTCACTTTGTAGTTCAGGCTGGCCCTGAGCTCAGCCTCAAACTCACAGCACAGCATCCTCCTGCCTCTGCCTGCCGAATGCTGGGATTACAGGCATGAGCCACCACGCCTGGCACTGTGGTATGTGGTACTGGTTGCTGCTGGGCGTGAGTCTCCACACCCAGTATTGTATATGGTTACCGGGGATTGAACCCGGTCCTTGCACTTGCAAGACAGGCGCCAGAACCACTGAGCTAACTCCCCGGCCCGAGGGTCAAATATTTTGAAGATTCATGCAACTTACCACATAGGTGCTACCAAGTTCCTTCCCCGTTATTATAACTGATTCCTTAGAATCATCCATGACTTTCCAGGCTGTGATTTGTACTGTGCAAAGTTTTATTACCACCTCCGCACCTGTTTTGAGGTGGAGTTCCTTCTGGATCACTTGCTAGAGGATAAGACAGCAGAGGAATTTCTCTGATGTCTTTGGAGGAGCTCTTGGGCATTTGGTGAAGTTCAAGATTCAGCAATTGCTCCAAGGCCTTTATAGTCATCCTGTTAAAAACACTGCCTGCCCTGGAAGTTCTTGGTGTCATATAGTCCTGGAATCTGCACTGCAGACAGGTGGCAGAAAATGACTTCCTTGTTATTGTACATCAGTTTTGACACTTGAGAAGCATGTGGTTACCCCTGTTGGCATCATGTAGCTTTTTTGTTATAATAAGGAAATATGCTGCCAGAATGATGATCAGTTATTTCATCTACATAGAGATGAATATGGAACTGAGCAGGCGTGAATAGGAGTGTGTTAAGCAGTGTTAAGTAAATGGTAAGAAAAAAAGCAAAGCAGGAAAAGTAAAAAAATTGCTTGTTCCAACAATACCTGAAGCAAGAGCATCGGAATTTAAGTCAAAACATAGTATAAAGCAGAAGTCGTGCAACACAGAGGTCACAATGGCAAGTTGCGGGATGAATTTGGGATGTATTTGTCTTGCTTATGCGGCACCATGCTTTCAATATCAGTCTGTGCCACACTGAAAACATGGGCACTTACTTTCCTGAAAATGTGAGTCCTGTCAATTGTCATCCAATTCCTTGGTTGACAAACTTGGACAGAGCTAAATCACTCTTGTCCCCTTGCAGGGAGTATGAATCTGCAATTCTTTACACAGAGTATGGGTGGATTAAAATCCATGTTATAAAAATATGGTTTTAAAGTTTATGGAAGAAAATCTTGTTTCTTTTCTTTTCTTTTCTTTTTGAAACAGAGTCTCACTATGTAGTTCAGACTGCCCTTGAACTCACTGTGTAGCCCAGGCTGGCCTCAAATTCGCAGTGATCATCTGCCTCAGCTTCCTGGGTGCAGGGATTACAGTTGTGCTCCACTTCATGTAGCCAAAATAGGTAAATATCTTAAGGATACTTTTTGAGGACAAATTACTGAAATAATGTTCTACACGCTATGCATTCAGATTTTATTTTCGAAAGTAAAGTGTTTGTTTTTTTTTTGAGAGAGGGTCTCACTTTGTAATTCAGGCTTGTCCTGAACTCAGCCTTGAACTCACAGCAATCCTCCTGCCTCTGCCTCCCAAGTGCTGCAATTACAGGCATGAGGCACCACACCTGGCATTGTAGCATGTGGTTAACAGGAATCAAACTCACCCTTGCACCTGCAAGGCAGGTGCCAGAACCACTAAGCTAAATCCCTGGCCTGAAGGTATTTTTATTCAACAAAGATCATCATAGACAAACTATAAAGAAACTGATTTGAAAAGCTCTGTGTAATGTATAAAGCCAACAAGACATTAGGGGAATTCTACCCTTAATTTCTAAGTAGAAAAGCTCAGGAAACAGTGGGTTGACAAGTAATAGAAAAAGCCAGTTTGTATAATCACTAAATCTTGTAAATATAATAAGTAGATAATTTTAAATAAAAATCAACTTCATTTTCTAACAATCCAGGTGACAAAACTTATGATGTCAAGCAACGACAAATGCTTTCTAAAGATATGGGAGGACACAAAAATCTTTATATTATTGCTGATAGAAGTATAAACAGCCATTACAGTGAGCTATCTTGGCAGTGCATAGTGAAATTAAGTATGTGCAAATACTCTCCCTAGAAATGCCATGCCTGGAAAAATTTCAACATCTGGAGAAGCATTTGTATTGAGTTTTCAAAAATATACCCTTAGGGGCCGGGGATTTAGCTCAGTGGTTCTGGTGCCTGTCTTTCAAGCCCAAGGCGCCGGGTTCAATCCCCTGGTAACCACATATAATATCTAGCAGCACTCAGTACCACATACTACAGTGCCTGTAATCCCAACACTTGGAAGGCAGAGGCAGAAGCAGGAGGATTGCTATGATGTGAGTTTGAGGCTGAACTCAGGGCCAGCCTAAACTACAAAGCAAGACCCTGTCTCAAAAAAAAAAAAAAAAACCCTAATAAGGGTATATATATATACATATATATGTATGTATATATATATATATATATATATATATATATATATATATATATATATATACACCCTTAGAAGACATACAACAGTATTTATGGTAGTATGTACAAAGAAAGGTCAGAAATGGCATGGCTGTCCATCCTCAGGTCAATGTGCAGGTACACACATGTAATGAAGTGCTCCCCTATACATGGGTGGGCTGGATAAAAGGAAGATCTACACAGTATAAAACAGATAAACGTATCTAAATAGATATGTATGAAAGATGATTTGAAGATCAAACTTTAAATACATTAGAGTAGATACCTGTACCCAGAAAGTTACTGGGTTTGGAAATACAGAATAAAGAGAATTAAAAACAATATCATAGCCTTTCCGGAGTCAGCGTCGATGGCCTAATAAGAACTGGGGTATATGATCCATGACATTCCATTTACCTAAACTTATCACAGACTCCAATAAAAAAGAAAAGGTACTATTCATTTATATTTTGGCCAAAAACATAACTTTTAATCTTCCTCTCTCCTCTTTCTCTTCAGACTTTCTCTTTTCTCCTCCTCTGCCCCCTCCTCGTCTTCCTCCCTACTCTACAACCAGGTGCCTCTACAACTCTCTCTTTTCCCCCTTTAAAAAAATTTTGTGTAAAAATGGAATGAATTTCATAGTGTGGGATAACCTTAGCAGTTCCACTGCCAAGCAGTAAACCATGTGTTGTTTCCTGTACCCAGGGACACATCCACGTGCTCTCCTATCTTCTTGTTTTCATAATGTTAATTTATCTCAACTCAGTAAAGTTCTCCTGCACGTGACTGCTAGGTGACCTATAACACCTTTGTTAAACAATCTCCTTCTAGAAAGTGAGGGAAAATTCTGGCAATGAAACTCCTCTAGTAGTGCTGACTGGAAAAGGCAGACGGTGGTGGGATTTGATAAGAGCTTTTGCTCTTTTCCTTTGTTTTCTGCCTGTTTTCACATCATCCTCTCTGAGCAGATCTGGCTAAGTGTGTGAAACACCCTCCAAAGAACAGCATTCACGTTAACTAAGATGTGGACTGCGGAGTCAGAGTACCTTCTACTCACAAACCTTGCAAGCCCCTGCTGGCTCTACCATCTAATAGTATTACAACTACGATCATTGGAGAAGACACACATAGGACTAGAATCCACTGTTACCACTCTTCAGAGCAGAGGCCAGATTTATTAGATTTTTCATTTTCCTTCAACATTTGGGTTTCCAAACACATTTTTTTTAGTTCAGTCTTTAAAGTAGAAAAATTCAGCCAAAATATAATGAGACACTGCAGCTTTAGTCCCTGAAGCCAAGAAAAACTGCAGAACTTATTCAACTTGGCTGCAAAGCAGCATCTGCTGGCTCCTGTGCTCACCCCTCCAGCCAGAGATATAATTCCGTGGTACTGGGATTTTGGAAAAGAAAAGTAAAGAGGAAGAAGAAATGATTTGTTTCTTTCTTGACTTTTCACCCCCTCCACGGTCTTTTGGTTATGTCACTGTTTCCAGTAGGTGAAGAGATTTTGCACTACTTAGAACAAAATTTGTTTCCTAGTCTGGAGCCACTTGCTCATTCAGTAAGTATTTGATGAAAATATGCATAATATACATGGCTCCACCACTCACCAGGTATTTGTTAGGCTGGTTTTCTGTGCTGAATTCATGCACATTGTGTTCTTTGAACTGCTTTGATTATGATTCTGTGAGATGAGTAGTTGCTGGAAATTAAACTGCCAGTCTCTCACTAATTTATTACAAGCCTTGAAAATTCGTTTCCGAGGGAGCTGATGTTCTTAGGAAGAGAGAAGAAATATAAGAGTCTTACAACTCTGACCTACATTCTTGTGTGCTGTAAGATGAACTGTTAGATTTTAGTTGGAATCTTCTGTACTTTAGTTGTTCTTCTGTACAGAGTAGTGCAGCGTAGTGTAATATAAGATAGTATAGTATGGTGACCTTTTTCATAAGTGCCTTAAACTTTTTAATTTTAATTTTTGCAGAACTAGGTATTGAACTTAGGACCTTCCACTTGCCAGGGAGGCAGTGGCACTACAGAGCTAAGTCCTCAGCCCCATGTGTCTTAAACTTTTGAGATTCAATTTACTTAATGGAGTAGGAATGTTTGTGTTCGGAGCTGTGGAACAAAATTACGAGAGGTACTGTAGGTGGTCTTTAAAAGCCCATCCAATGTTGGCCTCTGCCTAAGACTGCCTAGAAAGCAAGAAGAGAGCTTAGTTCTAACCTGCAGGAGCTCACAGTCCAGCTAGGGAAATGAAACTCAAATTGTCGTGAAACCACCAGAAAAAGTGTATCTGAGAACTGATACAGCATGAATGTTTTCTGTCTGTCACCACCAATTATGAGAACAAAAGACTGGCTTTTTCTTAGAAACTTCATACTTGATGTACAGAAGCTTTTCTGTAAACCAACAATGATTCCCTTTGGGAAAAATTGGATGCTGGGTTTTTTAATTGGGTTAAAACACACACATGCACACATGCACACAAATATTACAGTCACATTTGGCCTCCATTACGATGTTCAGCTGAAAGTTGTACAAATGTTCATTCCATCTGTGGCAGCTCGTTTTCAATGTTTGCAAATAACAACATAGAAATCTGCTTGAAGAGATTATTTAATGTGCATGCTTTGAAGAGCAATTGCTTTCACTATATTATATATTAAAAGAATTGAAAATCTTCCTTATTTTCATTTGCAATTATATAAATGTCTTTGTGCTATTTGAGCCGGAAGCCATGGTAGGAGAATACGAATGTGTTGTTTGATAGTGGTTGGTCCACACTGGCATGATATTAGAATGGGCCTCTTTTTGAAGCAATCATTTAAAATCCTTAATGGTTTTGTGACATCAGGTTCAGTGAAAGGTTCAGGGCCATATACCTTACAATGAGGTGTCGAAGATTTGCTAAGGTAAGGTGGTCACCTTTGGGTAATGGATGAAGAATCTTCTGTGATCCATGTTTGAAACCTTTCCTCTATCGTGCTAACTGATATTAAAGTATCTCTGCTGACTGGAACCATTCCCAGGTGGGGAGCTGAATAAGGAAGGCCATTAGGACTCTCTTTAAGGGGCACTTTCTAGGAAGATGGATACCAGCTCCAGGGCAGGGCCTTAACTAGCTTGAGAAGAAGATGGCTCTTGACAGCTTCTGGTGGAAATGTGAACAGTTTGACCCAGAATCTCAAGGCTTCCATCATGGTCATGAGTTCAGCAGTGCTTCAGAGGAAGTTTTAATTACCAGCTGGGGTGTGTTGCTGACTTTATACCATAAGAAGTTGCTGGTCTCATGCAAAGGCAGTGCAGCTATAGGTTCCTAAGCAGTGAGCTTTGTAGGGTAGTGGTTCTGTTCTGAAACCTGGAGGTGGGTTCATGACTTTTAAACTTCTCTAATAAATTCGGGTCAGAGGAATGGAAGTGGGAGGCTGGAAGGTGAATCCAGGCATGGTGACAGCCAGAGAAAGGGATTAGGGAAGTGCTAGGAAGGTAGGGACTGAAGATTTCTAATCACTTCTTCTTGGAGAAGCAATTAACAGATTAGCCGATGATGGGTCTGGGACCTGTATGCAGGTCTCATTCTGCTTGCAGTTGTGTCTGTCCAATTTGGTCATCATGATGACCATCGTGATGACTAGGAGAAAGAGGCAGTGTACAAGGCTAGCCTTCCACTTGCTACAGAGCTGCCCGTTGCTCAGGTGTCACTAGTCACTATTCCTGACCTATGCATAGCTTAATGAGGTGCCCCTTAGGAGCTCCCACATCCCCCAGTGTTTTTCCTGAGAGGATATCAGGAAACTTTTGGCTTTTTCCTTGATCACTTTCCCTGCATTAGTATTGTTAGGTAGAAAATTTGGAAGCCTAAATGGCATCATTCATAAATTTCTGAATGAATCTGGGCAAGACTTAGCCCTAGGAAATGTTTAGAAAAAATATTTTACTTGCTTTTCATGTCGAATGCTAAAGTAAAGTACAAAATTGCACAGAGTAGTACATTACAATAGGATTTCTTTTTACTAGAAATGAAAGAATACAAAACCCCCAGAGAGAAGTATTTTTTAAGAGTTTCATGAAGACCAGAGTGACATTTAATGTGACAGGTAAGTATTGCTGTGCTCACCAGTGAGGGATCATTAGGAACACACCTATTAGAGTATAAAGCAATTCGAGGTGGGTGTTCAGGAAGGACACTTTTGTGATGATGTGTTTATTGGTGTTTATCTATAAGATGGAAGTTCTTGTCGGTCGAGGCAAAGGAGCAGCAGTCACTCTCTCTGGACAGAAGAGGGGGATGTTTTATCATTTATGTGGTTGCCCAGTGGCCTTATCTGAGTCTCCTTCCAAATATTCGTGTGGAGTGGCCGCCTGTAGACGCCGCCCCTGTCCTGTGAGTGTGGCTGACATGCGGTTGTGGACCTCATGGTTCAGCTGTCAGCAGGGCTGCTTTTCACTTCCCTATCAGGTTTTAGGTATGTATCTCTCTTCTTTTCTGGAAAGTTGGAAGGAATGTCATGTCCTGAGACAGGGTTCAGTCTGATCACTGAGACAGTCGCCAAACATGTTTTAAGGATTGTGTAGTGAGCGAGAATTAAGCTACAGGATCAAAATAGGGAACAACCCCAACATTCAAAACCTGCGTGAAATATTCCAGGAAAGGTGAAAGAACAGCGGGCAGCCGGGCTCTGCAGGGGCTGAGCGCAGGGCCTCCAGCGCATTTGCACAGGGAGTGCGCAGCAAGGCTGGGGATGGACGCAGCCCCTCTCTGACTCAAACCCAGCCCCACGGCCCCTCTTCAACATTAAGGAAAGTGGGCCGGGGAGTTAGCTCAGTGGTTCCGGCGCCTGTCTTGCAAGCGCAAGGACCCGGGTTCGATTCCCTGGTAACCACATAACAATACTGGGTGTGGAGACCTACACCCAGCAGCAACCAGCAACCAGTACCACATACCACAGTGCCGGGTGTGGTGGCTCACGCCTGTAATCCCAGCACTCGGGAGGCAGAGGCAGGAGGATTGCTGTGATGTGAGTTTGAGGCTGAGCTCAGGGCCAGCCTGAACCACAAAGCGAGACCCTGTCTCAAAAAACCTAAGGAAAAAAAAAAAAAAAACATTAAGGAAAGTGATTTTTAAGAAAACCTCCCTGTTGCCTTCCAGGAATTCCTTCTCATAGTCTGTATCTTCATACATAACATTTACTTTGATCTTTATCTAAATAATAATGGGAGGTTTAAATTTAAGCATCGGTTACAACTGGAAAAGGGTACATAAGAGAAGTCACTATTCTTTGCTTTATACATTTATTTAAATCATGTAAATTTCATGGACTAATTTATTTTTGTTGTTATTTCAAGACAAGATCTTGCTGTGTAGTCCAGCCTGCCATCAAACTGGCAGTCCTGCTTTTGCCTCTCAAGGGCTAGAATTATACATGTGCATCATTACACTGGGCTCTGTGCTATGTGATTTTAAAAAATTATACTAAAAAGAAAAATTAAAGCAATATAAGAACTGATGGAAGTGAATGGTTATATTAATTTATGATGTACTCTGAAAGATGATTATCTAATTAGGGTTTCTTTTGGAAGGTAAATTCAAAATTCCTTTTTGTGAAGGGGATAATGTAGCTATTCTGGATCTATTTAGTTGTGATTATAAACTAAAAATCACAACTTTATTCAATTATATAAAATGAGAGGGGAGGGAATGAAAAAAATTAAGCTGTTTTATCTATCTATCTATCTATCTATATACATATACATAATTACATAAGAATGTAATTTCATTACATTCTTTGTTAGGAATTACATATACATATATATACATATACATATATAGGTAATTTATATAATTGTAATACATACATATATATGTAATTCCTAACAAAGAATGTAATTATTTTGTACTGAAAACATATGTAAATATGAATTGTATAAAATGAAAACATTACCAATTTATTTAATTTATTTAACTAATAGGGAACCAGTAAAATGTATAAGTACAACCAGTTCCAGAGAGTTGAAAGAATAGACATGTATGTAGGCAGTGAATTTGCTTAATAAATGTAAAACTGGCTTCTTGGTAAGAATATCTCTACTTAAAAAATTTCCTTTGTAGTCTATAAATAAGAATCATTTACATTGATATCAGTCAGTTACATTTACAGAAATGTAGAATAGCTTAAAACACTGGCCAAAAGGCAGACAAGCCAGAAAGATATGCTAAATCAAACACCGAGTAGTATTATTTGCCTATTTAAAATTTTTCTATATTTTTCCTACCAGCTAAGAATAATAATTATTATAATTCAGTACTTTCTGCCAGAAACCTGTACCTTTGCTTATGTATTTTAAAAGAGAAAATAGAGTTAATTAAATAAAGTTAGAGGTTGATTAACTAGTCTTTTCCTGATAATCTGGGTGGTAAATGAACAACCCAAAAGAATTGTTAAAAATGTTGATTGATTTCAGGAAATGTTAATGTCATAATTATAGTGAATAGTGTTAAATTTATTTTTATTTTCTATTATGGAGGGGTATGAAACAGCATGTATCTATTATGATAAACAAAATAATATATTTTAAAAACTCAACTTTAAAAAATGCTTGTCTCTTCCTTTACTGAACTGGGCATCCTTTTCAGAGAAAAGTTGACAGAACACCCAGTAAAACAAATCAGTCTTCTTATGCTACCTGATTCATTCAACAAGAACTTAATTTCTCTCTAGATATGAAGGTTACCCACAAATGTTCACTTGGGTTTTAAAGCTGGTACACACACGCAAGGTCTCTATCAATGGAAAAAAGCTGAAATTTTTTTTTAAGGTTTTTTGAGACAGGGTCTCACTTTGTAGTTCAGGCTGGCCCTGAGCTCAGCCTCAAACTCACATCACAGCAATCCTCCTGCCTCTGCCTCCCGAGTGCTGGGATTACAGACATGAGCCACCACGCCTGGCACTGTGGTATGTGGTACTAGTTGCTGCTGGGCGTGAGTCTTCACGCCCAGTATAGGTATGTGGTTACCGGGGATCGAACCCGGGCCCTTGCGCTTGCAAGACAGGCACCAGAACCATTGAGCTAACTCCCCGGCCCAAAGCTGAAAATTTTGACCTAGTTGTAGCCAGGAAGGGTAAACTGTGGCTGCGGGAGGGGAATCAGAATATGGAGGAGTGGGAAGTGGGACACCATCCTCACACACACACAGCTTAAGGGAAAGGAGGTTTGTTCTGGTTCATGTCTGTAGTTCATGACTGGCAGTTTCCCATGCAGAAAGGACATGAAGGGAGCAGAAAAGCTGCTCTGGCACTGTGGCTGGAAGTACGCAGAGAAGCCCTACCAAGAAACACGTGAGGCTGTGGGGGAACATCCTGGCCCAAACCACGACAGAAGAGCTCACCAAACAACATTTATGTTCAACTTATGCTTTTGGGAAAGGACTCAAAGGATCTGATTTCCCTCATCTGATTTTGCTGTTACTTTTTTTTTTAGGTTTTTTTGAGACAGGCTCTCGCTTTGTGGTTCAGGCTGGCCCTGAGCTCAGCCTCAAACTCACATCACAATCCTCCTGCCTCTGCCTCCCAAGTGCTGGGATTATAGGCGTGAGCCACCACGCCCGGCACTGTGGTATGTGGTACTGGTTGCTGCTGAGTGTGAGTCTCCACACCCAGTATGGTATGTGGTTACCAGGGATTGAACCCGGGTCCTTGTGCTTGCAAGACAGGTGCTGGAACCACTGAGCTAACTCCTCGGCCTCAGTTATTCATGATTTTTCATGGCACTTCAAGATACATTAGGTACTCTAATGTTTGCATCACAATGAACACGAGTGGAATAGTATTTAGAAAAGAAAAATACCAACTGAGGAAGGAGGCAAGAAAGAGAAGAAAGGCAAAGAAGAAATTTCATGACTTTTGAGAAGAGGAGCAATAGTTATCTTTGCCCTGTACTACAACAAAAAAAAATTATCAAGACATATTTGTCAGATAAGTCCAATTAAGTTTTTGGAAGGGTGCCACATTAATTTAATGGGGAATTACTTTTCCAACAAGTTATGCTGGGAAACTTAGTTATTTATAAATTAGAGAAAGGGGACTTAACATCTATCTCATATCAGACCCAAAAAACCAGCTCAAAGTAGATCATAAATCCAAATGTGAGAATTAAAATTATGTAATGACCTAGAAGATGACATATAACTTTCTTTGAGACATTTCATCTGGTCACTAGAGAAAAATGAAAACCATAAAAGCACTCTTAAAAATTATAAATCATTTTCCTGTAATTTTTTTCCTTATTTTTTTTTTTTCCTGAGATAGGGTCCCTCTGTGTAGTTCAGGTTGGCATTAAACTCACTTTTAGTCTAGGCTAGCCAATTTTTCCTGCTTCATGCCCTTGAGTGCTGGGATTATAGATGTACATCACCATACCAAGATATGTTTTCTTATTATTTCTTTCATTACTTATTTCTTTTGTTGTCTTTTCTCTTTTATTATTACAAAAACAACACTGCCTTAAGCTAACTTCAAATAAAAATGAAAAACAAAAAAAATATATATCATGAAGAATATTTATTATCTAACTAACAGCTTTATAGATAGCTTTCCAGATCATTTTTTATGCATTAAAAAAAAGACCAAACCACATCTGTTCTTTAAACTTACCAGAAGTGACATAAACAATTTCGGCCTGTGGACATTTAGGTTGTTTCCAACTAACTCCTGTTTTTGGATATCCAGGTTGTTTCCCATTCTGTTGGATAACAGGTTATTTCCAATGCATTACTCTTCTATTCTCTTTTGCTTTTGTAACAGATGACCACAAAGTTAGTGGCTTAAAACAATATAAATTTATTTGCCTACAGTTCTAGAGATTGGAAGTCTGAAATCAGTTTCAAGGTACCAGTTCAGGAAGCTCTGGGGGAGAATCCACTTCTTGGCCTTCGCAGCTTTGAGGAGCTGCAGGCATAATTCTCTCTGCATTCTTCACACTATCTTTTCATTTTTATTTATTTTATTTTATTTTTGAGGGTTTTTTTTTGAGACAGGGTCTTGCTTTGTAGTTCAGCTGGCCCTAAACTCACTATGTGGGCCAAGCTAGCCTTGAACTCAGGCAATTCTCTTGCCTCTGCCTCCTGAGTGCTGGGATAATATCCATGAGCCACCATTCTGGCAAGATTGCCTTTTCCTCTCTTCCTTTGTGTCCTGTCTCCCAAGTCACCTGACTGCATCATTAGGTCCACCTGCTTAATCTAAGATAATCTCCTCATTTAAGTAATGGGGGGAAAATAATGTAATGGTAATTAAAAATGGTAATTAAAAAAATAAGGAAACAAAGCTTATGTATACAGGGGGACAGGGATTGTAGGATGAGTAGGGGGATGGGAAAAATTGAGAATTAAGTTGTGTCATGTACTGGTACAAATTCTCAGTGTTGGTGTGATCATGACGTGTGTATATATAATGTAAAAATAATGATTTGAATTTTTAAAAAAGTCCTTAGCTTAGTTATACCTCTCATGTCTATTACAGAATAAGGTAATAATTCCCAGGTTCCAGAAATTAAGACATGAATATTTTAAGGGGGTCACTTCTCATTCTACAAAAATTCTTACAAATGTTTTGAGCAAACAATGGTTTGGGAAAATACTAGGAAGAAAAGAAGGAAAATCACTTTTGCTAGTCCTAAAAATGTTATGAAGAGTGACACAAATGACTAAAGACATACACACATGGTAGAGCTGCTCACATTTCTACTCTTGTCTAAAACAGAGACCAGAGGCACTCGTATCAACCATGACATTTATTTCGAGTTCAGACTTCATCTTAATAAACATATCTATTAAATAACCTGAAGTCCATTGTGGAGGTACAAAAAAAGGCAAATAAGGTGGGCTGTGGGAGGAGTGACCCAGAGAAAGGAAAACGGAAGCCCAGATCTGAAGGACTTGCAGCAAATTAGAGGACAGGATGGAAGAGGAGGGCCCGGATGCAGCGCGGCAGTGTAATGTGCTCAGAGCCGAGAGAGCAGCCACGCTTCTCAGAACTACAGTTGGGTTGGCGTGGCGTGTGGTATGTTTCGCAGTGGCCAT